>RJWM01030151.1:0-23591 GCA_004363535.1 Dasyprocta punctata
CCTCAGACACTTACCATCTGGCTCTGAGTTCATTACTTTTCTCATCGTATATACCCAAGAATAGGTATATGTAACTTATTCTGTATACCTTGCCTTACAGCAGACACACATTCTTGAAAGCTGCAATGTCAATCATAGTTTGTCATTTTCTTTTGAGTTGTATTCTCTTGGCCTTCCCTTAGTACTATAATGATCACCCGCAGGGGCTTTTATTAAATGTGATCTGGGCTAAGATAATAATATGGCAAACAGAGAACCTGTAGCAAAAGTTTTAGTCATATGTCTCTTTAAATTCTTGGTTCTGTGATCTTGTTTAAGCCACCATATTTTTTGGGTCTCCATATTTTTATCACTTAGCAACTACTGGTGGATATAAAAGATCAAAGATGGCTGTAATCCTGTACATCTTGCTGTTTTTAATGAAACAATTTAAAAGTACTTCAGGACAGTAGAGACACTTTATTTTAAATATTGTTTTACTTTTAAGACAGCCCTGAAACTAAAAGTTTTTTTTTTAATTAAAAAAATTAAGACTAACTTACTATTTCTTTGCTTAGCCCCCAAGCATTTATAACTCTTTTGGTTTAATCATAGCAATTTTTAAAGTATTATGTCAAATATTAGTTTAAGGTCCCTTACATTAATTGTCTTCATATATTTCATGCAAAGTAGCATATTACCCTGCCCAAAGTTAAGAATTTAAGTAGTTAATTAATATTCAAAGTACTAGCAAGTATTTCTCCAATTTACAAGATCTCCTCCAAACAGTACTTGGACATAGGCTAGGTTCTGAATCTAGCTTGAAAGATTAACAGTATTTCATAGTGATTTTAAAAAGGCTTTGGAGTTTTCTTTACAAAATTAAGTCAAAATTATGAAAATTTGTTTAATTGCTCATAGTCTTAAAATTTAGTGCTTAATTACAAGTAGTCATGATTTATTGGAATGAACAAAGAATGAAATGAAGTGCTGATAGTTTTTGATGTGATTTTTCTCCAAATTATGTGATAGTATTATAGGGCAATTTCAGTTATGTTTGACTTTTGGAGAGGTCATTTCAGCAGAAATATTTTGGTTTTATCGGTTTTCTCAGAGACTTCTTTCAATTCTTTGATATTCATATTCTTTTTGAAGTACTTCATCATATTTGTTGACTTTCTCTTTTCATATGCTAATTTTAATTCTGTCACATCCTCATTTGTCAGTAGCTTTGCATATGATTTGAGCAGTTCTCTTGTAAAGCTTTTTAGAAAAATCTACTTTTTGAAACCCTCTGCCATTTATAAGATTGCAGTCAAGTATGACAATGACTAAGAAGTAGTGTGACATGATGGGTTGGGATGGATGGATTCTTAGAAGGAAATGAGAATGAAGTCTGCAGAGGCACTGTAGCACTTTTGTAACTGGTTGGTCCATCAGTGAATATGATTTAAATAGCTTAGGGGTCTCTATGCAACTCCACATTTTTGTATGTGTGTGACATATTGGATGCTTTGATGAAAACTTTTCTGTGATGTATTCAAAACCAAAAACCACTAAGACATTGCTGAATGTCTTGCTTGTGTTAACTTGCTGGTAATGAAGAACATAGTAACTGTGGTGTAATATCTGTTATTGTTTATAGGCTTCGTTCTCTTTCCTTCATTTTTTCTTCATCTTAATAACTGTCTCTTTATGGCCACACGGATAAGGCTGTTACTAGGTTAGAGTAGAAACACTTGTCATCTCTCTTTGTCTCTTGTCATAATAATTTGCAGAAGGTTGGTAGCAACTAGAGCCATTTCCTGGGAATGTTTTAAATGAAACTAGTGCAAAAATTGCCTTGCTAATTGGTATATGACATTAGAAGGATGTGTTTTTAGGTTTATCACTTTTGGTATGGAAAATTGTGGTATATAGAAGCTAAGCAGAAACAGCAACAAAAAACGTATACATTTATTCAATAAATATTGAAGTACTAACTCTGTTCCAGTCTTTCTTCTGGGTCTTCCCAATATAAAAATGAAGCATACAAAAATGGTTGCAGTCATGGAGCTTCTCTAGTTCGAGGGAGTACTAACACCACCAGTCATGTTCTTGGTTCTCATACCTAAAATCATGTTTATCTTTATCTTTCCTTCTTGTATGAACTTGTAGTATCATTTTTCTCAAGCTAGATTGAACTAGTTTATGTCATTTGTAATTCCAGGTCTTTTGATATGCATGCAAGAATACGTATTTATAATTTCTTTCCACTTTCATTAAGAGTATAATCTAGAGGACTGGGGTCATAACTCAGTGGTACAGCGCCTGCTTGGCAAGTGCAAGGTCCTGAGTTTGATCCCCGGTACACACACACACACACACAAAAATATATATATATATATGTATATGTGTGTATATATATATATATATATATATATATATATACACACACATACATATATATATAAAATCTAGATTTTAAATATATGACTTTTTCGATTGGTGATTTTGAGTAATATCTTCTTATATTTTCGTATTTTTTCAGTGTTTGGATTACTTTATCCTTTATTTTTTCGGCTTGGCTAAATTAAGAGTCCCCTGGAGCAGTGAGTGGATCATGGGGGTGCTCTGCTTATCAATCCACTGATGCTCATAGCTGAATGTGGTGTGGGGGTGGTTTTGGAGGCGGTTTGTTATTGAGGGTGTTACAGCATAAAAAAGAATTACCCATGGGACACCGAGTTTAGGAAACAAGTGAGGTTTAATTCAGACTGCAGTGGTCAGTCAGCTCTCCATTAAAACTGCTGGCTACTCACTGCTGTCTGGCTGTGATTCCTTTGTCCACTTCCATTATAAATCACTGTATGAGTTCACAAGTTCAGGGGGTTTCCTTGATTACCATCTTTGCAGCACTGTCATTGCTTTGGAATGTCACAAGACCTTCTTACGCGTCTGCTTACTTGATACACAGGATGTGGGCACCAGGCAGCTTGGTGCCTTGAGATAAACCTGTTTGTTTCCCTTTTCATAGTTGTTATGACCAGTTAAAGGAGAGGAGGGGACATTTTGGGGATTTGGCCAAAGTTCACTCACAATCTGTGATCTAACTGCTAGCTAAGTATCTAAACTATAATTTATAGGCCATAAAATAAGTGAAATTTTCAAGACTAGGGTTTGGGGGGTTTCAAAAGGAAAAGGCAGAGAAAAGAAAGCAATAGTGGGGGTCATGAATGCCCTCACAAGGGCATGCCTTTTTAGGGTAGCCATGAACCTAATGGCTGCCCTCCATCATGCCCTTATACCTGCTTTGGAGCTGGATGACCAATGGAATTAACCCTTTGAATTTATGAGCCAAAATAAAGTTCTTAAATTTTAGATGTCAGGTACATTGTTCCAGTGATGGGGAAGCTAACCGGTACACCCTCATATTTCAGGCTTTAACATCATGGTTTTCTGCTAAGGTACTTTGGTCTACTACTTTTTTCAGTCTTTCAGGAAGATGTAACTGTGTGTTTAGTAACTGTTGCCAAGTAAACCTGGTTTAGACTGCATAGTTTCAGAAATCGTTGTTGTATGATTACTTGTGTATTGAATGAGAACATTTTAAAAATTATAAAAATTTAATGATTTTTTGATTAGTTTTAATATTATATTTGATTAAAAGTATGTGAAACAAGTTTGTGTTTTTACATTATATCGTTGAAATGTCTTTGTAATGCTTCTATATTTGGTGCAGCAAGTATTGTAAGATAGATGAGCAACTTAATTCTTTTAGTCATTCATCTGTTGCAGTGTTCTACCTTCATTCATACAGTTTTCTTCGTACCTGCTGGTAAATATACGGGTAATTTATTATCATGGAAAATGTATGTCCCTTAAACTTAGGGTGATTGAAGTGAGAAACAGAGGAAATTTCCCTATGTGTATTTGAGATAACAGATTATAACATAATGATAATGAAACTGTATTATATATACACATAGTTTATTTAATTTATTTCAGAATATGTGTGTAATTATCCTGACATCTGGACCAGAGGACAGATAATAGTTTATGACTAGAAGGAGCCAAGTATTTAGAAGGAGAAAGGCTGTATAATTTATCATCCAAAGACATGTAGGAGTGAAAGAAGAAGAAATTAGTAATTTTCGTGAGGTAACAGGAATGAACTGGGGCTGCTCCTGAGCTAACTGGGACATTTGCTCACCATAGTTAGCGGTAAATAGAGGGCTTAAAGATGGATACACTGTATCTAGTAATAATTTTTTTGTTGATTAATGAGAATAATTTTATGGAAGTCTCAATTGTAAGTTGCTCTGTATTCATACATTGTGTTATACTTGCGCATAGTTCTTGATTCAACACTGATCAGCTGTTTAGTATGTTGCTTTAGTGCTGCTTATTTCTGCAGTTTTCATATTCATTTTTAAAAATTTTATCATGCTGCTCAGCCTTTTCATTAAAGAGCAGTTCATTTTCATGACAAATCAAGAGGTTTACCTTTATTTACATATTTATGAATAATGAATTTTGAATTGTATGTAGAAACATTGCTGGAAAAAATTGGTTAGAAAGAGTCTGCAGATTTAAGAAAAGTACACACATTATTGCTACTCATATATTATTTATAGCTTGTCTGTAACATTGTAAATTCTTGGTTACTTTATGGGCATAGTGAAACTCTTACTTTACACGTTTATATACTCTGTAAGATATTTTATTTCACTGAATTCCTTAGCACATATTTCAGCCTTTTTCTAGTGTTAAAACAATATTATTTTATATGCTTATATGTAAATAAACACATCTAATTGACTGTTGGCTGATTTTTCCTAGTGATGCTTGATGGAATTGGTTGAAAGATCATATTCTTTCATTTGAATATGCTTCACATGTATTTGTAGAATATGAAACTGTGTAAAAAACTAAAGATCTAAGTGTTTGTAATTTTTCTCTTCTGTGTTTAAAGAGCTTGGAAGAAGAAATTTTGGAAATGATTTTAAATGTAGCTATTTAGATTTAATTAAAGCAGGCTGTATTATTTACATATTGTTGTTATATTCTAGCATGATTGAATTGGTGATAAATTTTTTAAAAGCCTGCAATATGCCATGTTCTAAATGTTTTGCATGTGCATTATCTCAGTTAACTACCATAACTGTAATATTTTGTTTTATAGATGAGGTTAATAAATGAAAGCGTTTCATTAGGATAGTTTACTCCCACTCAGGTAGTGTTTTAGTCATTGCTGGGACGAAACACCCATCACCCACAGTTAAAACAGGAAAGGTTTATATTTTAGCTCACAGTTGTGGGAGTTTTCAGTCTGTAGTTGACTGACTCCAAGGCAGAGAGAGAAGCATAGCAGAGGGGCATGGCAGAGGAGTCTTATTCATGGCATGACAGTTGGAAGTGGCTAGCCTTCAAGCCTGGAGGAAAGATATCATATCATCCATCCATCTGTCCTTTTGTCTGTCAATTCGTCCATCTGTGTGTCTGTCCGTCTCTATATCCTTCCAGGCCATGTGACAGTGACCTGCTGCTTCCCACCAGGCTTCACCTCCCAACATCATAGCCAGCTATAAACCTATCAGCTGGCCAAGCCATTAGCACACACTATTGATCCACTTACCTCCCACAAGCCCCACCTATGAGCCACGAGGCTTTGGGTGGACATCTGGATATAAATCATAACATGCAGCTAGCAACTGTGCCAGTATTCCAGGGCTGAATTGATTTTAAAACATTTCTTCAGAATTAATGCCTCTTTGTGCTTCTCTACTGAAGGGATGAGAGAGTGAATTTGTACCTCTGGGGATCCGGAGGTGCAGGATGAAGCCACTGGACCAAAATTACTTTATGATTTTATATTTTACATTGAACATTTCTCAAACTTTGCTTTCTGTTCCATTATCACTTAACTTACTTTTAAAATGTATTAATTTATTTTTGTATTCTCAGTTGTGCGTAACTATTGCCTCAAGATGGTATACTACATTTTCATGGGGACCTAGGATTATTTGGTGCTTTGTAATAAGGTCCACATCTCGGTTAGAATTAATCAACTTCAAACATGCAGTACCTTTTGTTCAGCATTATACAGTTCATACAGTGTGGTGGGAGCTGCTAGTTTGCCTTGGTGCACTTTCATGGGTAACTGTTGCTGTGGCACCAAAGAGCCAGCAAGGATTTCGGTAGGGTATTCCTCAGGGCACAGAAGGCAGCTGATCCTGAACTTGCCACCTACTCAGTGGGTCTGTGTCACAGCTGAAAATCTCCAAGTTTAGGAACCCTCAGATGTTTTACAAGAGCTATTTTGAAACTCTCCAACCTTGCTCTGCAGGAGATAGAGCTCTTTAATAATGGTCAGAAAACAAATCTACCCTCTGTCTCAGAGAGAAGTTCTGCTTCTGAGGCTGTTACGTAAATGTTGTTGAAAGATATTTTGGAAGAAAATTGTTATAAAGCACACAGAAATGACATGGGGAATTATTTCCTAAGTAGATGCCTTCTTTTCACTTTTCTTAAATATGAGAGGGAAAAAGAAAACTCATCTTCATATAAAGTAATGATCAAGAAGCTAGTTAAGCCAGTCTATAGGTGATTCTGTGTATATCTGTGCTATTTTTGGGTGATGAGTTCATGAAAGTGTTTCAGATTTTTTGTTTGAGTCATCTATCTCTCTTAGATGGACTTAGGAAAATTTATTAATATTTGATTGTTAATGTACTTACACTATGTTAATGTTACTGTAAATTATTGTCATGGGTTAAGGGGCAAGTGAGTGCTTTACTAAATTACATCTACTATCCATATCTACTCTAACCTGAGAGCTAAAAATATAAAATTACCTTCCAGTTATAGAAAGGGGCCATAGCAAGAGAGACACTTCCCTCCCCTGTACCCCCACTAATTCAGCAGGTAAGGTAGTCTGAAGAACTCTATTTTAGGGAATACTTGAGAGCAAAATGTTAATTTTAGCTTTTGGTCCACAGTGAGTACAGTGAGTACCTTTGCTAATGTACAGTAGCTCCTTTCCTCCCTCATCTTGTGTTTCTTGTCTCTCCTCACCTCTCCTCCCTTCTTTGAAATTCAGTCATTCCATTCTGCATAATTGCTACCAAAAGTGCACAATTACAAATATAAGTAATAAAATTGCAAGAGGCATTTAGAGGCATTTTTCTTTAGTATTAAACTGTTAGGTTTTGTAGTCATCCAGCTATCAGTTATTTCTTAAGTCCATCAGACAGTATCTGACAGAGCTAAATAATTTTTAAAAGTTTGCAGTTGCAAACTTAGGGCAAAGGAGAGCATGGTTGCTTAAAAGACTACTGTTACAAAGAAGCCTAATACTTTCTGTCAGGATACTAGTAAAGATATCTCGAAGGTATCTCAACGATCAGCAGGATTCCACCCTTCACAGGTTAAGGGTGGACAGTTTTCTTTAGAAATAACATTCCATGGGACCCTGCCTGCTCAAAAAGGGACTCCTAGGTAATTAGTTCTCTGTAATTTGTTTCATGGTGTTCAGCCATTCAGGTACTCAGATACTAAATACAATGTTACCTTGGCTCACCAATGCTTTTGTTTACAAACTGAAGTGTCTGGCAGAATTTTGTTTTTGGGCAGTCATGGCCCAAGGGAATGTGACTACTGCCCTAGGCTATGATAGATCTTGGTGTCTTCCACTTGGCTTTGGTTTTACAGGCATGCAGAATGTGCGTTGTGGGGTCAGGGAGATCTCTACCCAAATTTCAGAGGAAGGCCTGGGAGGCTCCCAGGCATGTGCCCCAGAGAGGGTGATATGTGAAGCTGTGAGAGTAAAGCTGCAGTGTCCTGGGCCCCAGGAAATTAGACATGCCGGGAAGTTGGACCATTTGTTGGAGAAAACTGCAGATGGTGAGTGGAGCCACCCAAAAAGATCACAAGAATTGCTTACAGGTTGTAGGGGCAGAATTGCTCAGATCCATTGGAAGTTACTTTCTCATTTTTTAACCCAAGTGGTGGATGCAGAGATACAGGATATAATGTCTTCCCAACTTGATTTTAGTCTTACTTTTTCCTGATTCCTTTGTACTCCCTATTTCTCCATTTTGGAATGGGAATGCTGCACTGTGATGTTGTATGTTAGCAGTGGTTAACTTTCTTTTTGATTTTTACAAGTGCTTGCAGCTAATAATTTACCTTGAGTCTCAGAGGAGACTCTGGACTTTCATCTTTCAAGTGTGTCTTTAGTTCTGCTATTGTGACTGCCTTAATTTTCCTAATCAGTTTAAAATGTTTATTTTTCATGGTTATTTGACTTTGGGGAAGATCAGTTGAATAAAATGAATGAGGATACATTGTAATGTTTTTAGAACTTTGCTTTTCCGTTGGATGACTCTTGTCTGCCACAGTCCCTTTTTAATTAATTAATTAATTAATGTATTTATTTGGTACTGGGAATCAAATTCAGGACCTCACACTTGCCAGGCAGGCGCTGCACTGCTGAGCTGTATCTCAGCCCCAGTCACTTTATTTTTGAACACACCTTCTAAAGATACTCATAAAAGGGGACATCTAGAACTGCTTCAGAAAGTGGTAAGAAAAGGAGTTTGTTAGAAGTAAAGGGAAATATTTCAAAGGTGTTTAATGGCCCTGTGCCTTTTACTGTAATAAAATGTTTAAAATTCAAACACCATAGTTTTCAATTACCCATTTTTTCAAAAATTAATTTTAAAGGGAATAAAACAGAGCAGTGAAATGAATTGAAACAGTGATAAGACAGTAGGAAATCTACAAGTTACTATATTGCATATTGTTGTCCTCTAAATAGTTGCTTGGCTTTAGGTTTCCTATTTTGTTTCTACTTGCAAGCTGTAAATGTTATTTAAACTTTGCTATTGTTTGTTTTGAATTTCATCCTTAATTTTGAAATTCAAAATTCAATCTTAAACATAATGTCCAAGTAATTTTAAGTCCTTTGAGCTTGGAATTATACATAGAATTTTAATAAGGACCTAATTAGTATAAGTTATAATAACATTAACTTATAGATCAAGCATGATATTTATGAATGCTAATGTAGTAGCCTTCTAATTTTCTTTGTCAAGGTAAATTAAATGTTCATACAAAACTTAATTTTTGATTACCTAGTATTAGCCTAATATTCAGGCTTTCTTCTTACCCTATATGTGTTTCATAAACTCCATTGTTAGTTTGTGAAATTGATCATTTTACCCAAATCAGTGCACATTTCAATTATCCTACCTTGTAACGCAATGCTTCTAAACGTTTAATACGTGTCTGCAGTACCTCAGAATCTGGTTAACATGCAGATTCTGAATTCAGTGCCCGGTAGGCAGTCTAAGGCACTGCAGTTGTAAGCTCCCACGTGAGGCTGATGGTACTAACTTGTGAATCACATGTTGAATAGCAAGGATTTGACTACTAATAAGCTCAGAACAAATAACCTGTGAAAGAAAGTACTGTTTATAGGATAAAAAATGAGAACCTGCATTAATTTGAAACTAATGGAGTCAGCTGTTTATAATGAAAGAAAAAAACCTCAAAAACATTTAATGAATGTAGAATCTAGAACATCTTAAAGTAATGATTTGCAAATAACATTTTCATGTAATTATGCCCCAAATATGATTAATTTAGGCCATCTTTACTAATACAGTTCATATTGATGACTAAATCATTTAAATGTCAATTTTATCTTAAAGGTATGAAAAAAAGGGCCTCTAAAACTACACTGAAACGATCACATTTGACTAATGCTGGTGTCAGCTGGATATCTATTAACCCTACTACCCAGCTGCCAGTTGTCAGCCTTAGCTCCTCAGGTGCCTCCTGGTCTAGAAGTCTGCATAGGTTTGAGGTAACGTAACATTCATAGTCACATTCCAGGAATCCAACTATTCTAAGATCTTGATGAATTATGTAGCCTTCATCTTTTTCTTCCTGCTCACAATTCACCTTATTTTACTGGCTCCTGATGTTTTTCTACCGATAGGTTTTAGTCTCTTTACCCAAACCCTCTAAAACAACTCATTAGAACCAGCATTTATTTCTAACAGTGCTGGTCTCTACCCTACAGCTTGTGTAAGTGTCTCCAAGGGATAATCTGTTCCATTGTTTTTACCCTAAATTTACTTCTTAATCTACACATTCAGTATTCCATATTACCAAATTGTTCCTGACAAATTGAAAATAGCCTCTTCACTAGCAAATATGATGGATACTTTTATAACTACCTTATCTGGAAATAATACATGGCACTGCCAGTCATTTCCTTCTTAAAATATTTTCTCTCAGCTTTGAGATATCACATACACCTACTTACATTTGCGTGTTTAAGTTGCCTCTTGGTAGGCAACTTATCCTTATGATTGTCTCCCCCCCTTTTTTTTTTGGTCTTGGCTATTCATTGAACTGACCTACATCTCCAGCTCTTTTTAATTTTTTTTTATTTTGAAACAGGGTTTTGCAAAATTGCCCAGTAAGGCTTAAATTTGACAATCCTCTGTCTTCTTTCCTCAGCCTCCCAAAGTGCTGGGATTACAGGCCTTCACTGCTAGGCCTGGCTCACTGTTATTTTTCAAATAGCAAAAATCCTTAGAGAACTGAAATAATATATTCAGCCTTCCACTGAAAGTGAATTAATTATGGAGCCGAGAGATGATCCAAATTCCGATCCTAGACCTTCTTTGTGGAAAAACTGGAAGAAAAAGTTAATTCTGTGTTGGTGCAAATATACAATTTTACTGTTTTGAAGGGAAAACAGAATAGGGAAGAACTAATAAATTTTGGCTGAGTGTAAGGTAGACTGTCTCTTACTGGTGGAGTAAATTTCACTTCATAATGTGTCTCTGCAATTTCTGATTACCATTTCCATTTAGAATAGATTCAATTCTGTTGATGTTCTGCTAAAAGCCTCTGGTAATACTTAGGAGGCTACAAATTGTGCTATCAGATAAACAATAGATGACATCTATGGATATTTGAATTTTAAAATTAATCATCCTGAATTTAGTTTTCAGTTTTCCCAAAAAGGTTTTACTACCTATAGTTAAGTTCTTACTCTTCTAATTGTGAATGCTTTTCTAAGTCTGGAGAACATTGCTATAAGTTAGTGTTTGTGTATGTGCTCTAGTTGGTGAACAAAAGGAGAGCTACCTTCTTGGTTTGTAGTTTTTCTTTGTTTTTGTTTTTCTCTATACTAATATGTAATTTTGCAAGCTTTTTTTTTCTTTTTATGTTGTAACATTTTGTTTCATTATGTTTATGGTGATGTTGAACCAGAAAACTCCCACCTTCATTTCTCTGTTGACCTGTACTTCATATTACATGTGGCTGATTTCATTGTCTTACAGCAATACATTCAAGGTATGAAAAGTTAACCCTAACTTACCCTTATCGCTTCCAAAATAATTATATTTTATTCTGTTGATTTTTTTCCTCTGGGAATTATTGATCTCTTGAATGAAGGTTAAGATCCCTCACAGTGTTATTAGTAAAATATTTAGTCATCCTGATGTAAAATAAAAGAGTAGTAAATTTTGCCCTCTAGATGATTCTACATTGTTCTAAAAGAACTGAAATTACACATTTTTAGTAAGATTTGATTTTTGTCTTAAGAACTTGTTATTTTATTGTGGCAGTGATACTCTGCTAAAAGCCTCAGCCTAGAATGTTAAATTTTGTAGAAGAAACCTGAGTTTGAGAACTGCCTTTGCCATTAAGTGGCTTTGAGACTTCTCTGAAATCTGAAATTTTTTATTTGCAAAATTAAGTAGTACAGTGATTTATAGGTCTCTCTTGCAAAGGGAGTATTCATAGTTCTGAGAACCATTCTTATGGTATATGGGTTTTGGGGATAACTATGTACTTGTTTACTTTGACACTGAAAAGTTAATTTTGTTTCAGAGGACACATGTTTTGAGAATGCATTTAATATTTGATTTCTTTTTCTTTTGGCAGTGCTTGGGATCAAAGTCAGGGCTTTGTGCAAGTGAGGTATGGCACTAAGCTATATTCTGAACCCTTTGCCTTTTTTAAAAAAAATTTAAATGTTCTTCACTATTTTTCTTATTG
This sequence comes from Dasyprocta punctata, assembly GCA_004363535.1. NCBI lineage: Eukaryota > Metazoa > Chordata > Mammalia > Rodentia > Dasyproctidae > Dasyprocta > Dasyprocta punctata. Next base: position 12,046 of record RJWM01030151.1, read on the forward strand.
TTTCTTCTTAGTTAATTGATATAATTGTTAAAATATTTGAAATAAAATTTAGATAAAACTTTCTTATATTCTTTCTCAGAAAATTTTTTGTTTTTCTCTCAAGCTTTCTTAAAATGTCTTTTTCAGCCATTTCAACCACAAAGCATAGTAAAGATTTTTATTGAAGTTGTTTGTTTCATTGGGATGTTTAGGATAAGCTCATGACTAGACTTACCTTTTAAAGTTGGTTTTCAATTGATACATAATAACTACGTATTAATAGAGTACAGTAATATTTGAATGCAGCATAATGGCATATTTCTCACCTTAAACATTTATCATTTCTTTGTGTTTAGAGCAAAGTCCTCTCTACTTGGTATTTTGATATACATTATGCAATTAATTGTTGTCAACCACAGGTATCCTCCAGCACTATAAATTAGAATTTAGTTTTATTAGAAGTAGTTTTTTCTAGCTGAGCAACAATGGATCTTCTTATTGTATTTTTATTTTGCAGTTGGGAAAACTTTGTAACTAGATTCACATACACATACTTTTAAGGATCTCTTAAAAATTTTTTAAAATTGTTTAGGAAGAGACAATATAAACAAGTAAGAGCAGTCTTTCCCATGCGTGGCTTTTAAGTTCATGAACTTTAAGAACTTTCTTACACCAAGAAAATATGGTGCTTGAACATAGAAGGTGGTAATAAACGGTACTCGTTTTAACTTTTGGTGTCATTAGATGCTCGTTTTTGTTATTTTAGAAAGATTATGCAAAAATTTAAAAGTTGCCTAAAAATTACTAGGTAGGTCATTGCTGAGAGTTTTGTTATTTAATCTTTTGAAGTTTTAAGTAGTTTGTCAAAGCAATAACTTTTCATTAAAAATAGTTTAAAACTTAAAAACATTTTAGATAAATTGATAATTTCTTATGTATTTATATATTTAAAAAGTTGTACTCAATTAGAAGTCTTCTGTAAAATATGTCATATAGAATAAGGTTTTTGGGTAAAGTTAAACTTATTTATTTATATTATTGTCTTTCCAAAAATATATGCTGAGTAGTTCCTATTCATCAGGCAATATATTATGTTCTGGAAAAACAATATGGGCAAGTTATAAATAGTCCTTATAGACAAAAGTGGGAGTAAAAAATTTCAGGCAAAGAAACATAAAATATGCGTGGTTCTTACTTTATGTCTGAAGTTCACTAACGAAAGAGAATAGATTGTTGCCAATTTGGAAAAGCTTTACTTTTGACTGGGAGTCTGCATTTCATGGGAGACCTCATGGTAAATTAAGAATCTTCCAGATACAAAAGGTATGTGTAAAGGAGGAAAAGCTAGTGCTAGTGCACAGTGAGCAAAGGGAAGAGTAGTTTTGATATTGGAGTGGGAGGCAGAGGCCAAAACAATGAAAGCACTTCCTTGGTCGTGTTAAGAGGTTCACTTTTCATCACAGGTGCCAAGGCGTAAAGCAGTTTTAAAGCAAGGAGATGACATAAGTCTGTTTTAGAGTGATCACTCTTAGAATAAAAAAAAAAAATTGGGGAATCAAGAATGTAAATGAGGAAAACTAGACTGTAGTGGCATTAAGTTATGTAGAGAGATTGATGGCTTGCCTAGTGGAGATAGAAAGAGGTGGGAAACTAGAATACATTGGACTTGATAATATGGGAGTCAAAGAAGAAAGGTGATGATAAATGTTTCTTAGATTTCTGCTACATTTCATTTACTAAACTAGGGGATAGTGCCGGGCGTGGTGGCGCACGCCTTTAATCCCAGCACTCGGGAGGCTGAGGTAGGAGGAGCGTTGTGAGTTCGAGGCCGGCTTGGGCTACAACGCGAGCACAAGGCCGGCCTAAGCTACACAGTGCGACCCTGCCTCAAAAAAACAGGGACAGGAGTTTGACTCAGTGACTTAAGTGCCTGTCTGACAGTTTCAAGGTTGTGAGTTCAATCCCCAGTGCCGCAAAAACAAAAACAAAAACAAAAAAGGGATAGTAAAGGAGGAACAGGTTTTGAAAAGATCAGTTGTTCACTTTGAATGGATAATTTTTCTGTGTAAGGGTATAAGATCTGAGAAATGTAGGAATTAAAGTAAGTCTTAATAAGTTCTATGTATCCTTATAGGACGTTAATGATTGGTCAGTAACTGATCAAACTATATTGACCAGTTGAATAGTAAAGGCCTGAAGAATATGTCTTTAAAGTACTTTAGCAGATCTTTAGAATTAAGGTTATATGTGAAATAGTTCCAAGGTATTGTGCAGTATGCCCTTGATATAATTTGAGTGTTTTCTAGTCTTTCATCTAAAGTAATACATTTATTTTTTTCAGAATTAGTTTGAAAGAGGCACTTTAGAATCTATTCTTTTGTATTTTTATCCATGTATTCTAATTCAATGTACATATCTATTTGTAAAGCCTAAAATGGATGTCTTTTTTGAAAGTTAATTTTGTTTGTGTAATTGCTCATAGAAACAGTAATATACCATATTTTTAGGAGTGCTTTGCTAAAAATCTTTTTTGGAACTTTAGTTAATATACCTTTATACTAGAAATTGTAAGGTAATTATGGACTACACAGTAACTTGTATCTTTAATTTTTCATGCAGTTGTAGTACTAATGTCCTCACATCAATCACAGTTATTTCCTTTATAAAATATCAAGTTTCGTTGTCTTATTAAGTGATATTGTGAGTGCAATATGTGGTGTAGGTATTAAGAAAATTTACATTGCTTAAGTAAGTAAATATGGTTTTTTGGTTGGGAGTAAGTATTGTTTTATTTATGACTTTTTCTCATTTTCCTAATTCATGAAGTTAAAATCTTCTAACTATACTCAATTATCATTTTAAGCAAAAGAAGATCTTTCTTAATTAAATATAGGTTGCTCTAGAGTCCATGTAGTAAGTAATAGGATTGATAGTCTACTTTAAAACTTAGTCGGGTATTAGCAGTTGAAGGCTAGGAGGAATTGGACAAGTTCAGAAGAAAGAGCTTATGTTTGGTATCAGCAGGGTTAGCACAGTGGGAAGTCAAAGATAATAATGTAATTGGAGTGTGAAGATAAGAGAGCACATTGGCCAAGATCAGGGTTATACCATTTTGAAAACTTGCTGCAGATTTTAGTGGAAATAATTTAAGTCTTTTTACAGTCAGCTCAGTAACTATTTACCCTGACTCTGAAGGCCTCTGGCCCTGTGAGCCAGTGAGCTCTGAACCAGTAGCATTAGGCTTATTGGACTATAATCCAATAAATTACTGTATACTTCTTGGACCTTTGGTTGCTGGTTCCTGAAGTATTAGTTGCTAGTTTCAATTTTTTCAATTATGCTTATATAATTTATTTAGTAAATTCATGTTCTTATTTGGCACAATAAACCGTGCCAAACTTTTTTTTACAAATCATTTTTAAATGTTCACGTATATAGAATGCTGATAACCTTACATCTAAATATTAATTATTATAATCCCAGAACATCAAATATGTATAATAAACTAAGTCTACATTGAAATTAGAGTGACACTAGTTAGAAAAACCTTCATGAACTTGTTCTTGAAAAATGACCAGTTATGTGACATTGAAATTAAGGACGTGTACTATAATTATATGACTGAGTCTTAACTTCTTAACCTCTCACTACTCCGTACTTTATCATTTGTCAGAAATAAATATGTTCTGTATTTTTAAATTGGAATTCTTTAATTGGTCATGGGGGAAAAACCTTAGTTAATACTGTTTATCATTTTTAGGTCATAGTATGTAGTAAATGTTTATTTCTCAGATTTATATGTTCATATATTTATGCAGTCTCTCTCTCTCTCTCTCTCTCTCTCTCTCTGTCTCACACACACACACACACACACACACACACACACACTTTTCGTGTGGCCTAGCATTGTTACTTTCAAAGTGAATTCCACGTAAGTTGGTTCTTTTTAACTTCTATGTAAATAATCACTAAGAACATGAAGTTACTTCTAAATTTAAGGACTTCCTGGGTAAATAAATCTAATTGAAAGTGGGATTTGGGAATCATAAATTGGAATTTATGTAATTCTTGTCATTATATAGAATCTTATTTCTCTTCACTCCAGTCAAATATTTATTAATACATTAAAATTTTTTTCTTCAGGATTTTGTTATTTTATGCATATTTTAGTTTCATTGTGCTATTTCATGTTTTAAAATTTTAATTTAATTTAATTTAATTTAATTTTGTCTTTTTGAGACAGGGTCTTGCTGTGCAGTTCAGGCTGGCCTTGGACTCACTTTGTAGCCCAGGCTGGTCTTGCACTTGCAGTGATCCTCCTGCCTCAGCCTCCTGAGTGCTGGTATTACAGGAGTGCACCACCACGCCTGGCTATTATTTAAAAACAACTCTGCAGAGGCAGATTTAGAGTCTTAGCAAAATCAAAAGAAGGTATGGAGATTTCTCATACATTTCACATCTCCACACCTACAAGTGCCTCCATTATCAAATCCTTACAGACTGTACATTTGTTGCAAGTTTCGTACTAACAGTGATACATCACCATCACAGAAAATCCATAGTTTGCATTAGGATTCACTCGTGGTGTTGTATATTCTGTGGGTTTGGACAAATGTACAGCAACACATCTATAAGTGTAGTATCATACAGAATAGTTTCACTGCCCTTAAAACTCTGAATTTGGCCCATTTACCCCTATATCCATACCTGGTAGCAGTTTATCTTTTTATTTGATAGTTTTGCCTTTTTCAGTCGGGCATGGTGACGCATGCCTTTAATCCCAGCACTCGGGAGGCTGAGGTAGGAGAAGCGTTGTGAGTTTGAGGCCGGCTTGGGCTACGGCGGGCGTGCAAGGCCGGCCTGAGCTACATAGTGCGATCCTGCCTCAAAAAACCAGGGCTGGGAGTTTGGCCCAGTGGCTTAAGCGCCTGCCCTGGCAGGCACAAAGTTGTGAGTTCAATCTCCGGTGCCGCCAACAACACACACAAAAAAATGTCATTTAATTGTATTTATACAGTGCAAGCATTTTCAGATTGTCTTCCTTCACTTCATAGTGTGTGCTCAAGTTTCATCCATGTTTTTTCTAGGTTTGATAGCTCATTTTTTCTTAGCATTGAAAAATATTCTATTGTATTAATGTAGCATACTTTATTAATTCACCTGAAAGGCATTTGGATGCTTCTGGATTTTGACAGTTATGAATAAAACACATAGGTTTTTGTGTAGACATAGGCTTTGCCTTCTGTGGATGGAAATCAATGCATGTGATTTCTGACTCATGTTCTAAGAGAATTTTAATCTTACAGGAAATTGCCTGATTGTCTTACAAGTGGCTATAACATTTTATATTCCTGGCACTAGTGAATGAGAGTTTATAATTGCTTTATGTCTCTGTCAGTAATTGATATTGAGAGTGTTCCGGATTTTGGCCATTCTAATAGTTGTATAGTAGTGTTTCACTGTTGTTTTTAGTCCTTAAAAATTAAATTGGTTGTTCTTGGTTTCTTACCTTTTCAAGTAAACTTTAGAATAAGTTTGTCCGTATCCTCAAAATAATTTGCTGGAATTTATACTGGGATTCCATTGTATCTGTAGATCAAATTGAGAAGGTCTACCATGTTGACAAGTTTACATCTTGTTGCCCATGAATATGTGATTTCTCTACATTTCTTTAGTTTTTTGATATTTCATCAGAATTTTAAAAATAATTAGCTTCGTATAAATCATATGCATATTTTAGAAGGTGTTTTCTTAAGTATTTAAGTTTTTGCTGTTACTGTTTGTTTTAGTTACTGTTCTCATTGTTGAGACAAAATACTGGAAAGCAAAAGTTACATAGGAAAAGGTTTAGTTGGCTCACAGTTTGTATAAGTTTCAATTCATAATCAGCTGACTCCAAGGCAGAGTGGCTTCACAGAGGACAACAGTTGATGGTGGCAGAAGATAGCAAAAACAGCAAGAGGGAAACAATTCATGACCAGAAGGTAGCAAATCAACAAGAGACCTTAAAGGGGTCTTTCTGCCCCTTTTGTTCTTTAGGTTACTGGGGATTAGGGCAGTGACAGACAAATCAGGGACTGATTTAGTAATCACACAACCTTAATCCCAGCATCACACACTTTAGATTAAATCACCTCTGAAAATGCCCCATCTGAGACTGCATGAAGCTTTGGAGGGACATCTAGACACAGACCATAACATCGTTGTACATGGTATTAAGTTCAAATTCCACTTGTTCATTTCTGGTATTTAGGAAACTAGTTAAAATTTGTGCATTAACTGTGTATCCTGCAATGTTAGTGACAATGTTATTGTCACTAATTCCCATAGGTGTTTTTTTTCTTTTTTTAAATTCTTTGGATTTTCTACAAATGTAATCATGGTATCTGTGATCAAGGATAATTTTGTTCATTCTTTTGCAGGTTGTAAAATTTATTTCCTTTCTTGTATTATATCATTTGTTAGGACTTGAAGCACAGTACTTCAAATGATTGGTAAGAGAAGACATCTTTGCCTTGCTCCTGATTTTAGTTGGAGAGCTTTTAGTTCCTCACCATTAAATGTGATTTTGACCATAGGGTTTTTTGTCAGTAATCTTAAATTATGAAAATTATCCTCTATTCCTAGTTTCTTGAGGTTTTTTTTTAACATAAGTAGGTTTTCAATTTTGTCAAGTACTTTTTCTGCATCTAGTGATATAATCGTGTGCTTTTTCTTCTGTAGCTTGTTGTTATGAACTATATTAAGTGATTTTCAAATTTGGATCAGCTTTGTATACTTGGAAAAAGCCCACTTGGTTTTGGTAGGTAATTCTTTATATATATTGAATTAGGTTTGTTATTGTTCTGTTGAGGATATTTGCATCATAAGATGTTATTAGTGTTTTTCTTATAGTTATCTGTTATGGATTACAAACTGGTGGTCAACTTAGCACCAGCTTCAGCTGGTGTTGAGTTAAAGATGTTCCACCTGAAGAAAGTTGCCAGCATAAATAGGGACGTGGGGAAGAAGAGTGGGGCGTTGTGGGTTCTTCCAAGAGTTGCTGTTCGAGCCGCTGGTTCTCCTGGAGGTGCTTGTCATGCTGGCTTCGCCAATATGAACTCAGCCATTATCGTCGGAGGAGCTCGGGACCTCATCGGTGAGAGTGGCTGTGGTTCACGTTGCGGGAGCTCTGCTCCTCATATTGTGCATCGCTTCCTGGCTCCGGAGGGGAAGCTGTGTGCTGGAGAAGCTGGTCACGCTGGGCTTCCTGACCTGTGCTCAACTGTTCTCCATCGTCGGAAGAGTGCGGGACCTCGTCGCCATTGGGGATGGCTGTGGTGCTCTTCAGGGCAGCCCCGCTTCTTCTCTTGAGCATGACTTCTCGGCTCCTATGTAGAACCCTCAACCCACTGCACAGCTCCTTCACCCTGCTGGCATAGACTTTCTAGTTCCACCACTGACCTGTGGCCTTCCCAGCACAGAACCATAAATAAACTGGTGTGAGCCCTTATTGGGGGCTCTTAGGTTCCCAGTTGGTACTGTGGGAGACATTGTCATGCATTTGGGTCTCTAGTGGGACTCTTGCATGATATTGCTGTGGGATCCAGGCCCTCGGCTATCCTGGGTCTTAGTGTTGTGGACAGATCTTCCTGCACCGTCTCGTGTTTAACTTTGGGTGATTATTATAAAACAGTATTACAAACCCTGTGTCCTGTATGTAGTTGTTCTCCCTGTAACCCCTGTCTACAACAGTATCTTTATCTGATTTTGATATTATGATAATGTGGTCATTAAATGATACAGCAAACTTTCCTTTTCCTTTTTGTCCTTTGAAATTGTTCAATATTGGTATAGTTTCATACATAAATTTTGGTAGAATTTGCTACCAAAACATCAGAACCTGGTGCTTTCTGTTTGGAAGGTTACTATTGATTTAATTTCCATCATAGATAGAGGCACCTGGATGACATATTCTTGGATGAGTTCTTGAATATTGTATTTTTCAGGGAATTGTTTCATTTCATCTAGGTTACCAAATTTGTGACCATAAAGGTGTCTATGCATTCCCTTTTTATACTTGTAATGTCCATGGTTTTTATGATGTCCCCTCCTTTCATGTTTTCTTTTTTTTTTTAATATTAGTGTCACTTATTCTTTTTTTGATAATCTTTTCTTTGTGTAGATTGAGTTTAGAGCCTATTTTACTTTCCTTCTCTTTAAAGAACTTCCATTAGGCATTTCTACCAAGGAAAGTCTACTAGGGGCAGATTTCCTCAACTGTTATTTAGCAGTGATTGTCTTTATTTTCCTTTGTGTTTAAGTATGTAGTCTCAGGATACAGTATTCCAGGTGGTGGTATTAGTTTTATTTTATTTTTTTTTCCTTTAAAATTTTCAATGTTTTACTTTGCTGTCTTCTTTCTTGCATGGTTTCCGACGAGTCATATAAAATTCTTAATGTTAGGGCTGGGAGTTTGGCTCAATGTCTTAAGCACCTGCTTAGCAGCTGTGAGTTCGATCCCAGTACTGACAAAAAACAACAACAACAACAACAACAACAACTTAATGTTGTTGCTTCATAGATTATGTGTCTTCTTGTCTCTCTTAGTTGTTCTTTTTGTACTTACCTTGTTGTTTTTATTTTATTTTATGAACACATATTTGCAGTTCATGCGGTTTATAGACATCTTATGGACTGGCTATATGTACGTGTTACAACTTGTTTTTTTAAATTTTTCAGTATAAATGAGTTAACCATTTATTGATGAATAATTATGTAATTTCCAGTGTCTTACAAGTAATGCTGTAATAAATATCATTGTTTCCTTCTATTCTCTTTTTTTCTCTTGTCCCTTCTTTCTTTTTCCTCTCCACCCTCCCTTGTTCACCTTCTCATTTGAACATTTTGTTCCTGTTTCCCAGTATCTGTTATACATCTTGCTCCTTATTTACACTTTCAGTTTCTCACACCAGAAAAACAATGTGGATTTTAAATATGTCTGATTTATGTCACTTAAGAATATGGTCTCAAGTTGCATCCATTTACCTAGAAATGTCTCAAGCTTATCTTTCTTTATGGCTAAGTACTACTATTTAAAAAAAAAAACACATCTGCTTTGTTCATTCATTGGTTGATGAGCATTTGGGCTGTTTCCAACATTTATGTATTACAAACTGTGCTGCTATAAACATAGATGTACCTATATCACTGTGATATGATGTTTTTAATTCTTTTGGGCAGATACCAAGAAGGGAAATAGCTGGGTTAAATGGAACCACTAGTTTTATTTTTTTATTATTTTTTCTATTTTTTTATTTTATGGAAAAAAGGTAAAACAAAATTTCATAACAAAATAATAGGTGAATAACAATAGTTAATGCATCACATGTTGTTATCTTCAAAGTAGCTGCTCAAGGTACAGATTTGGACATAAAAATTTCTCCAATTGTATTAGCATGAATTTTCTTTCTTAATGAATTAAGAGAGATTAATAGTATAACTGACTTGCATATATTTTCCTTTGCCCTACTGACCTTTCTCCTTTCATTCATCTTAGTTCCTTTTTCCTTTTGAACAATTTCTTACCAATTCACAATATCTATTGTACATTTTAGAATTTATTTACTCTTTCAGTTTTTCACACCAGAGAGGCAATATGATATTTACATATGTGAATCTGATTTATTTCACTTATGAGTATGGTTTTAAGTTGCATCCATTTACTTATAAAAGTCTCAATTTTATGCTGCTTTATGACTGAGTAGTACTACATTGTATAGAAACACCACTATGTTTTTATCCATTCCTTAGTTGATACACATTTGGCTTGTTTCCAGGATTTAGTTGTTATGGTTTGTGCCTGGATGCCCCTGACAAAGCCTCATACAGTCATAGGGGTGGTGCTTTTTGGAGGTGACTGAATCTAGAGTTTGTGATTGGTTCATTGTTTAGTGCTGGGATTGGTGATGTGAGTGCTACACCTGCCTTAGGGTGGGTAGCCTGCATGCAGTATAAGGGAGGGAAGAGGCTTGCTTACTCCTCCCTTTTTGCCCCTTTGGCACTTTCTGGCACATTGCTTTTGGTATGTTTTGTTGCCATGAACTGTTGCCCCTCTGCCACGCTACCTTGCCTTGGAGCAAGCTGATTATGGACTGAAACCTGTACAAAGTGTCAGTTAATTAAACCTTTTCTCCTTTAACCTTGGATGTCAGGAATTTTGTCTCAGCAATGAGAAAAGTAACCAAGACAGAATTTGGTACCAGAGAAGTGGGGTCATTGCTGTGACTGTCCCTGATCATGTGGTTCAAGAGCCTTTGAGAATGACTTGTGGGAAGAGTTTGGAAAGGTTCAGAGATGTTGCCTGAGAGAGTAGAGCTGCTAACCTTAGGAGATTCTGGTTAGAGCTCAGAAAACCAGTAAGGTTTAGGCTTAGAAGGTTTCTGCTGGGAAGAAGGACTACATTGGCTGCTGGATTCTAGGCAGTGTGTGCTATGGCTTGGCAGATAGTTTGTGTGTATTTTGCTTGTGATAGTTTGTCTGCATTTTGCTTGTGTCCAGAGACTTTGCCTGAGACTGAGATTAAGGGTGGTGGACTAATTAATCTTGCAAAAGAAATTTCAAGGCAGTTGGGTGTTGAGGTGATGGCATGGCTACTGTTAGCGGCTTTTAGCCAGGTCTATGTTGAGAATCAAGAGCAAAGAACCCAGCAGGATGATTTAAAACATTGTGAGTCTGGACAGAAAAGATGCTCCAATAAAACCGTGAACTGCAAAGATAGAGCTGAAGAGATCTCGTGCTGAGAAGGACCAGGAAGATAGAAAGCATGGCCTGAGGACATCACACAAAGCAGTAAGTGTCCACTCTTTGCAGCCTCAAAACTGCTAAAGTGAAAGACTTGACTTTGAGGAGAAAGCCATGGAGCACTGTGTTCCAGAATGGGAGCAACATAGAAAATTTGTTCCTCAGAATTGGATTCAGAGCACCCAGCGTTCTAAGCACTTAATTCCTACAACTAAGAGAGAAGGAAACCTGGCTACTGCTCCAACTTGCAGCAGACCTTGGCATCATCCATGTGGTGCTGGTTTTAGGGGCATGCAGATACAAGAGTTCTGAGGTTAAGGCTTCCACCTAGATTTCAAAAGAAGGTCTAAGAGGTCAGGCAGTGTGTCCCTGAGATGGCAGTGTATGAAGCTTGAAGGAGAAGTCAAAAGTGCAGTGGAAACTTCAGAAGTTTAGGAAGGCCAGAAAGGTGGATCATCTGAGGAAATCTGCATGGAGGGAGCAAAGCCAGCCCGAGAGAGAAACCATGGGCGCTACAATCACCAGGCATACCATAGGGGTGGAGCCACCCAAGCCTTTTGGAGCTCACAACTTGCCACCAGTTGCGTTGGATGCTATGTATGAAACTACAGGACTTGATATTTCCCTGCTGAATTTTAGATTTCATTTGGTCCCATTCCTTTGTATTCCCATTTGCAACTTTTGGAATGGAAAGTTTTATCTTGTGCCATAGAATGTTGGAGTTGTTTAACTTTCTTTTCATTTGTACAGGAGGTACAGCTGAGAGTTTGCCTTATAACCCAGAG
>RJWM01030152.1:0-23687 GCA_004363535.1 Dasyprocta punctata
GATTTAAGTAGACAGTATGTTAAGCCTACTTTCCAATGTTGAGCGGCCTAAAGGGATGAAGAGCCTCCAAGCGTCTTCTCTATTTGAGTAACCTAGGTACCCTACTAGGAAAATGTGTCTTCATTTGTATCCTTACTCTGAGAGTGGGATGTGTTGGGTACAAATTTTCCAGGCTGCTATTTTCGGAACATATGGGCAAAGCTGAAATCTCTGAACATATGTATGTATGTTTGTGTACGTATATGAGCATGGATATTTGTATAAGCAACCACATTTTTATTCTCCCCCTCACCCTCCCTCCCTCTCCTACATTTGGAAGATATTTGAAAGATGGAACATGTGTTTGGTGGGCAGGCAGCAAGTATTATTTTATAATAATCAACAAGCGTGCGTGTGTGTTTCCCTCAACAAATCTACAAGCAATTAATCTACTGTGTAGCTAAAAATTATTCCATATGAATTATTTCTTTGTGTCTACATGTTATATATTCTTTCATGAAGGCAGAGGAGATAAGTTATAAACTTGTTAGGAATATTTGTGTCTAAGTTACTGTGCATACATGTACAGACAAATAAGATTTTGCCAAAGTTTAACAGTACATAAATATAAATAGTTTTGATAACTGGTGGTATTATTATAGCATATTTACTGTAAAAGCACTATGAAAGGTAGAGATGGGGTTTTTGCTCATGTAAATAAGAATGTACCCATGATGAATGGCCCAGAAATATACACATGGGAGAATCATGGTGTGAGTTCATACACATATGGATTTTTTGTTTATTTGACAAACTTTGTTGGAACTATTGATTGCCTTGACCTTTTAAATACTCAATACTGATTTTATATTTTAAGTGTATCTATTTAGATATATCAATAGGTATACAATTATGCATGTTTTTTCAAAGCAAACCATAGTTAACTATGTCTTCTTTTTTGTGTTTCCTTTCTGTGTCCTTTCCATTTTAAACAAATCAATAAAAAAGCCAAAAAGTATGGCTGATTTTGTAATTTTAAGATGGCATGGTCCATTTAAAACCTCTGTACCCCAAACAAAATGATTCAACGTTACCATCAGCCTTTTTAGGAAATGAGAAGGTAAAGACTAGATTACATTCAGAACAGAATTTTACTGCAGAAATATAGATTAAATGGTCTTGGTATTATTTATTTAAAACCTTCATGGCATTGTAGGTATCTTGAATGATATTTCACTCCTCGATCTAGGAATTTTAATGTTGGAAAGTGTAAAGGGACATTTTAGCATCACATTTGGCTTAATGGTAATGGTAGCTCACTTCCCATTCACCACACAGCCATTTCCTAAATGTGAACTATGTCATACTGTGCACTAAGGATAATGTATATGTGTGCCTCACAGAATAACGGTGGTGTGACCCTCTTGAACCTGAACTGAAAAAGAAATCACAACAAACACAAAATTCAGTTCTTTGCTCAGTAGGTCTCCCTTGCATGCCAAAAACGGTTGGGCAAAGCCATTTTACTCAAAGATCCTCTTTTTCCTTTGGTAAATCAGTTTATTCTTGATGGGGACTTACCCAACCTCGATCACTATCCCTTTATTTCAAAAACATTAACCTGCACTTTTAAAAACAGCAATCAAAACACAACGTTTAACCCCAAAACATCCTACACATGAGCGTGATACCCAGTTTCTGGGCGTCCTCTTATAGTTCTCTTATTGGGAATTCACAAGCTCTATTTTCTTAAGAGCACCTTTCAAGTACCATGCCTTTCACTGAAATGTGGCTGCTACTGTGTACTTGTTTTAAAAATGGCTTGACAGAATTGCTAATGTTCTCATTCCTTCAGGATATTTCCTAATACTTGTAGCCTTTTCATGTTTCTAATTAGGCCAGTAATGGTCCCTGAAGTTAAACCAATTAAAATTATTTACTGTGACACACAGTGTGGAGATAATTATCTGATATCTGAATCCAACTTCTGCTTACTTCGCAACATTACTTAATAGAAAACAGAGAAACTGATGCCCATGCTTTCATTTTACTTGTCTACCAAATGTGTTTGCCCTATAGCAAACTGTTTAAATAAAGCATTAAAATCTTTGTGGTGCTAATCAAAATGTTTAAAATCCACTCACACTCCCTTTATAGTTCTGAAAAGCATATAAAAACTCTTGCACATTACCTTTTACATTATAGTTGCTGACCAATGTAGTATTATAACCACATTATACACGGATAGTGCAACTTCTGCACTTTCTACTGGCCACATATATTTCTCTATTCGTCCACTCATTTTCTCTAATTTTTTTTCTTTTTAACTGTTCTCTTCCTTTCTTTTTCTCTTTGTTTTACCATGCTTTGTTTTAGTATTGCATGGGGCACCATTAGGGACACAAATCTGATAGACTTTGAAATACAAGTTTCATATGAACAGAAGTCATTCTGTATAAACAGTTATTATAACATCAAACAAAACAAGTTATATTTATTGTCATTTTATTTTTCCACAAAACGAGGTGTTTTGGAAGGCTGGATGTTTACAAAAGGGATTAATTAACAACAGAAGTCTTAGTAAAAGTTAAGTTTACATTTAATGTAAATCAAATCCCACTAGAAAAAAAAAAGCACAGAGCAAGTAAATCATGTCGTGAAGCAATGCTTTTCATTAAAAGTTGGCTGCCATTACATGGAGAATTTGGATAAACGTAAGGACAGAGCCTGTAAGTTAGGCTTGCATATGATGTAGTTAAATGCCAAAGTGCAGTCTCATAAAGAATTATTGCTTAGACACTTTGAGAACATTTAGCCCATAATCCCAATGCAAATTATTCTAAGAGAAAATTGAGTTTTGTGCCAAAATGCCACCTTGAGACTGGCAATGTACAGTTGGCCATTTAGCCTGATCTTAAGATGAATCCCTATACTGCTTTCTGCATTTTGTTCAAATACTTATAAAAACTCACCCAGCTACAGTACAGACAGATACATTTTCCAAGTCATCCTGTGCTTAACTGGAGGCCTGTAGCATTGTGTAATAACTTTAATTTCGAGAAACAAATGGCACAAGGAGAATTTGGGCATGCTGTTCAATGCAGAACCATAGCCCAAGAGCTTCAGTTCTAGGAATCTCTTGCCCAGGCCCTGGCTTTGGGATTCTAATGGAACAGATTCTGCAGTTCTTGCCTGGGAAGGATCCTCTGAGATGCCCAAAGAGAGCAAGGATGTTGGTCAGTGTACCTCCCATGCAGGAGCAGTCCTTAGGCCAGCAGAGTATCAGAAAGAGTAGGTAGCACATTCTAAATCTCAGAACACTCAAGTATGGGCTGAAGCCCTCTATATCAGCTTGCTTTTCTCCATCACCAGGTGGAATCTTAGCAGAAGTAATGTGTTCACAGTGATTTAGGATTAAAGAATTTGGTGCTTCTCCAATACCATGTGTTTTGTATATTCTTTCATTAACACAGTAAGCTTCTTATATTATGATTATTTCTGTGTGTTCATAAATTACATTTAGCTTCAAAGCATTTCCTCAAAGTTAACAACTTTAAGTCTTCTCTTTGGAATAGGTGAAGGTGTGGCTTTTAGATGTTAAAATATCTTTAAAGATCAGCAAAGATGGATATTTTAGGTATTTTTTTGCTTAAATAAAGTTTGCTATGTTAAATAATTTATGCACAACATTTCTCTTTAATGTATATTTTAAGCATATTGTCAGGATTACCTTTGTCTTCTCAACTATTTCATGACTGGTCCAAATAACTATGACTTGAATGGAATTTTACACACAGAAGAATACTCATTGTTAAATCTGACATACATTTCAAGAGCTATGGTTTTCATGCTATTAAGGAAAATGGTACCTAGGGATGAATAAAAGTATCAGATTGTCTGTCTTCAAGATCAAATTTTAGGAGAGACAGAAAATACACAATCAGTAAATGAAAAAATAAGTTTTTATCAGGTAAATATAAATGAAAATGAAAGGATGAAGCAGGGTAATGAGGTACTGGGTAATATAGTAAAGTTGACAATGGTGAAGGATGGTACTTTTGTTCGCTATGGTGGTTGGTAACAAAAGACTAAAGGAGGAAAGTTATGTGCCAAAATCTACAGAACAAAATGGATGAACTCAGGAACTTGAGTTGTTTAGAACCAAACAGATTTGGCTCTTTCATTGTTTTAGTTACTTTTCTTATTGCTGAGACAAAATATCTGACATTGAAAATTAAAGGAGGAAAGATGTGCTGTAGCTCGAAGTTTGTACAGGTTTCAGCTCACATTTGGCAGGTCCAAGGCAGGGTGCCATGGGAGACAGGCATCACAGAGGAGAAACAGTCCGTGGAGGAGAGAAGGCAGCAAAGCAGCACGTGATGACAGCAGCCCTCTTTCTGTCCAGGATACACTCCCTTCGGATAGGCAAGACTCACATCCAGGGTGGGCCTTCCCATTATACATAGTCGGAACTATGCCAAACCCATCAGTAGACTAATTTAGTCCTCACACACCCTTCATCCCAGCATCACATACTCCAGATCCAGCCACCTCTGAAAAAGCCCCACCTATGACTGCATGAAGCTTTGGGGAGAAATCAAGACACAAGCAATACCTCTTTCTTTCTTTCTTTTTCTTTTTTTTTTTTTTTTGTGGCACTTGGGATTGAACTCACAACTTTGTGTCTGCCAGACAGGAACTTAAGCCATTGAGCCAAACTCCCAGCCCTAGTTTTCTGAGGCAGGGTCGCACTATGTAGCTCAGAACGGCCTTGCGCTGGCGCTGTAGCCCAAGCCGGCCTCGAACTCACAAGGCTCCTCCTACCTCAGCCTCCCCAGTGCTGGAATTGAAGGCGTGCGCCACCACACCTGGCTAATACTCCTTCCTTCCTTCCTTCCTTTCTCTCTCTTTCTTTCTCTCTTTCTCTCTCTCTCTTTCTCTCTTTCCTTCCTTCTTTCTTTCTTTCTTTCTTTCCCCTTCTCTCTTCCTTCCTTCCTTCCTTCCTTCCTTCTTTTCTTTCTCTCTCCCACTTTCCTTCTTCCTTCCCTTTCTCCCTCCCTCTCTCTCTCTCTCCCTCCCTCCCACCCTCCCATCCTCCATCATTTCCTTTGCTTTCATTTTTCCTGCATTTAACTTCTTTTGAACTTTGGGTGACTTTAGTCTCGAGAATTGCATTATTTCAAAAATTAAAATATCCAATTAGTAGCGTAACTGCAAAACTCTTTAGCCCAGGAATCCTGTGAGGAGAAGAATATATCAAGATTATTCTTTCTTTGCCAGATCTACCTCCTACTTTCCCCATTCAGTTGCCTTGATTCTTATCCCTTCAGCAGTTTTCCAAGGTGGAGAGAGTTATTTTGGAAAAAGGATCTTATAAAAGAATATGGCTAGCCAGGTGTGGTGGTGCATAACTTTAATCCCAGCACTCAGGAGACGGAGGTAGAGGGAGTGTTGTGAGTTTGAGGCCAGCTTGCGCTACAACGTGAGCTCAAGGCTGGTCTGAGCTACAATAGTGCAACCCTGCCTAAAAAAGCTATGGCTGGGAGTTTGGCTTAGTGGCTTAAGTGCTTGTCTGGCAGGCGCGAGATTGTGAGTTTGATCCCTGGTGCCACCAAAAAATATATATATATATATATATATATATATATATATATATATATATATATGGCTACTACAACAACAGAAATATATATACTTGGCTTTTGATCTCTTAGGCTACTTTATAGACTTACCAACAACAAAGGAAACCATTTGAAAAATTTCTAGTTTCTCTCATAGTGAAGGGAAATGGAGATTACTTTTTTCTCATAGGACACCAGCACTCAATTCCTGTGTGTTCCTACATGGACTCCTTTGATTAGGACGGTTGTCCTTTATAAAGGCTGTTTTGAGCCTATCTGCATTATGGATGGCTCTAGATTTTTTTCTGGTAGTCCATATTCAAGTCTCTAGAATCACAGATATTTTCTCCCCAATTGATACTATGACAACCTTCCTACAGTGTATCTTACTCCTTCTCTGCTCTTCTGACTCCAATCCATCCTTTCTCCCATATTTAGATTTCCTCATTGGGAATCAGATAGTAGTCTCTTGAGTCCCTAATTCTAGGAATCATGACATAAACTCTCTGAATGTTTCCTTAAAGCTTTTTCAGAGATTCTGAATCAAAAATGCAGTCTGTGATCTTGGCATTATGGTACCTGCCTCAAATCTCAGGACACAGGAGGATCTTTAGTAGTAATAGTAGTAGTAGTAGTAGCATTTGTTTATCTCTTATCTTTGGTACTAAGAATTGAACTCAGGACCTTGCATTTGCCAGGCAGGCACTTATGCCTTTGAACTATATATTCCTAGCCCCATAGGAGGATCTTGAGTTCAAAATCAAACCTGGGCCACATAGCAAGTTCAAGGCCATTCTGGGCTAAATCATCTGACCCTGTCTCAAACACAATGCAGCTTCTGATCCTTTCTCAGAGGGAAGATTTAAAATAGTTTTTAAGACAGTGGAACAGGACTGGATCATTTTTCCAATATCATTAGTTTTTTTCTCCACATATTTTTCATTCCCAATGTTATGTGACTTCGACTGTTGACTGTTTGTCTGGGAGTGTTGCATGAAGCATCACATCTCATTTTTGGGGTACCTACTTTATAAGTCTAGCATACATCTTTGCAATACAGGGAATGATGACACCAATGCTTTTCTTCTTGGACTTCCTGGCTTCATAGGAAGTTGATAAAAATGAGTCCAATTTTATCATTCAGTTATGTGTGCATCAAGAAGTTTGGGTTATAGGATGAAGAGACTGAGCTAGGGTGACACTCGAAGTCCTGTTATTCTGCTTCAGGCTTTTTGCTAGGTCTCTATGTTATTGGTGGAAACATCAGTGTTATACATATTCTGGTTGCCTCTAAATATACATTTTCCTCAGACATCTTAATATATTCTCAGGGATCTTCAGCATGCAGGTGTCAATTGCTCTGGATCTAAATCCATGAGCATTGGGAAGATTGTAAGTGGTACAAACACTCCTCTCAATATATTTTTGGTGCCTTGTTCACATCCCCTTTCCTGGCTGGTTCATCACTTGCTGCTGGAGTACTGAAGCTGAACACTTTCACCTGTGGCCATCTAACTTCTGTTGGCTAGCACAGTCAGCTTATCTAGCTTCTTCACAGTATTAGGATGTGAGAGTCTTGGTTTCCTGGTTCAAAGCAGTGATTTGGCTAGTTATTTCATTTCCAACTTCCCCGATAGGTGAAGCTTATTTCAGGGCTGATGCTGCTTCTGCTGTTGCTTCTTCACTACTTTGCTGCCTTCTGCCTACCATGAACCCTCTCTCCTCTGAGATGCCCTCTGCCTTGCCAACCTGTGTTGGAGTCAGCTGACTATGAACTGAAATCTCCACAAAATGTGAGCTAAATAAACCTTTCCTCCTTTAACTTTGGGTGTCAGGTATTTTGTTTCAGCAATCTCTTACCAAGAGATTTGTCCTGAAAGCGTATTTCTCCTGAAATGGTAAGATTTTTAAACTACTTATTGCATTCACTATCAGTCACATTTTGTTTCTTTTTGGAGTCAGACTAATATCTGACTTGTTTTTTAGCACAGACAGGTTCTTGCTGTGTAGTTTAGGCTGGTCTTGAACTCACAGGAATTCTCCTGTCTCACTCTCCCAAGTAATGTCTGACTTTCTAAGAATGTGTCTGTTTCGCCTACTTTTCAGATTTGTTACCTGAATATTTTAATCATATATTTCTGTACTTCTAATATCCAAAGAACCTGCATGTATGTTTCTTTTTCGCCTTAAATATTATTTATTTTTATTTTCATTTCACTTTTTATTCCTGAGGATTTTGGTATTTTTTTTATTCTTCTCAAAATAATGATTTTGGCTATATTGATTTCCTCTTTTTCATACTGTGTTCTTATATTAATGATTTTTCTTCATTTTTTCTTTACTTTTATCTTCTTTGGATTTATTCTTTTCTAACATTTATTTTCACGTTTATTTGCATTACTATAAATATTTAACCAAATATTTTTCTTTCTCCTATTTTTTTATTGCTAAGAAATGTTATGTACAACTTTTATATACTTTTCACTTCTGAGTACTTTCTGTTTTATTGTAATTTCTGGATACATGGGTTACTTTTAAAATTTAATTTCTAGCATTTGAAGCTTTTTTATTGTCATTGCTACCTAAACTAATTTTTTAGTTCTCTGAGAACATTGTCTATTCTATCAATCTTTTTGAGTTTCCTTACAATTGCTATTGGCTTCCTGTATGATTGATTCTTGTAAACCTTTTCTGTATCTTTGGACAGATGGACAATTCTTCAATTGTTCCTACTTGAAGAAGTACTATGTTTAGCTTCCTTATTCTGTATGTCATTGTTCCTCACCATTAGATTAGCTTGCATCTTTGCCTACTTGATCTATTATTGAAAGATACATTAATATCTCTCTGTCTTTTGCTGGATTTAGCTTTTTCTTTGCCGTCAGTCTTATTTGATTTTGTTCTGTGTATATTTTCAATCAAAATTTCATTTCAGACTAGTTTAAGAATTTTTATACCCTCCTGCCTAATTAAATGTTGAGTGAGTAATGACTATTGCGTTTTTATCTTGGTCTATTATTGCCTGAAAGTCATATATTAAGTTATATTAATTTTCCTTTAGTTAGTGTTTTCATGATATATCTTTTCCAATCCAGTTCACTTCCTGTCTTCTATTTCCTTATGCTATACATTTGTCTTTTTCAGTCAACATATTTATTTTACCCATTTTGGCAAACTTTATTTTTTATGATTTCCCTCTGATAGTAAAATATTTAAATCAGAGGAGAGATATGCCAACAAGACAGAGTGGCTCCCAGTCTTGCAACATTTGGCTGTGAACCAACGGAATAGATTAACACACCTAGAATATGAAATACTCTTTTCTTTGCTCTTTTCTCTTGCACCCAACTCTTCCCACTACTATTCATTTTTGCTGTTTACTTCTGCATCTTTGTATAGTTACTTTTTTCTTTTTTCTTCTGGTATGACATTAAGCATCACTTCCTTTACTACTTTCTAGAAAATATGTATCCACCTGTGTTCTCTAGTGTTGCCCCTTGTTTTAATTTCATTGCCCATTTAAATTCTGTATTACTTTTATCTGTTCTTTCACTCACATACTGTATTTGGTGTTTATATATAGCTAACAGATTCTAAGTTCCATGAATACAGCCATTCTTTTATCCATTCTTTTATCTGATGGATAAAAGAATTTAGTAGAGTTCCAGGCATATAGTAGGCACTAACCAGTAGTGATTGAAAGACTAACCCACACTTAAAGAAAGGATGCCAGTTTGATGGAGGGTCAACACCTGGGGAAGCAATAAAATATGAAACATGATCTGAGATTGGCAGTGACCTACACCCAGCATTGTTCCGGAAGAGAAACACTCTCACCAACAGTATGAACTTAGGCCCTATAATTAAGTTCATTCTCCTTCTATCACTTCCTGAATTTGTGCTTATGAGCATATTAATTAACTCTTCTGTGCTAGTTACTTCATTATGTAATGAGATATTAATGGAATTTCTCACAATATACATTAAATGAACTAATTCATACAAAGTACTTAGAACAGTGCTTGGACCACAGAAATCTTTCATAAGTATTAAGGATTATTGTTAACAGGAGCATCTCTATTGAGAGATGATGCACTGTCCTGCCCTCTTAGTGTGATGATGTTAAAGCACTCAAGTCCCCCTCACATTGATTCTATATTCACAAAGGAATTTTTAAGTGATTATTTTGCTTTCTTTTTTATATGAAATTAGGAATCAATTGTTCGGGTCCCTTCTAGCATCCCATGACCTTTAATTTCACTGTAAATTAATATATATATTTTTTAACTGATTTACAAACCTGTCCATAAGGGTAAATTGCCTGAGCAAGCTATCTAAACATAGAATATTCTTGTTCACTGTGGCAGTTGCTTTTTGTAAATTAATTAACATGGATCCTTATTTAAAAACTTCATGAAGATGATTAATAATAAGATATTAGTCTGCTTTGAAGGTATCAGGCAAAGAAGATTGGACAGCAACTGTGCGTTTTCTAGACTATGAAGTCAGTGTCTTAGGAGAAAATACCAAACTTCTTCCAGGCTGACAGCAAATGGTGTCTCTGCACTCCACACGCAGAGCTTTCTGCTCATTTGAAAATTTAGAATCATGCTATAATCTTCCTGTTACCAGATGATGACCAGAGAAGCACTCACCCAAGGTCTCATGAGCATCAGTGGCAGGATCTGTAATCAGTCTCCACTTTTACCATCGGCAAAGTTTTTTACTCTCTTTACTATATAGACACTTGCCTTCAATACTACCAAATAGAAAATTGATCAGAAAATTCCCCATTTGAAGATAAATCCTTTGGAATATTTACTTAATATTAAGAACATTATATGAAAAAACTTTGCAATATAAAGGCAACTTTAAGTTATCTATGTAATCATGTTTATAGTTACTCTCAGCCTGTTTCTCTTTTAAGCCCACAGAGTATTCATTCCTTATATGGATTTGCTAATATAATGTTGATAGTTCTTTATATTTTATGCTAAACTCAACAAATGGGCTTAAAGAGTTTAGTTGGTGAGAAAAGGGAACTTGTTTGGTGTAAATTGAAAAAGAACTTCAGAAAACTGAAATGTGGCATGCAGGTTACAGTTTAGCTGAATAAGTAATTTGGTCATTCTAATGTTTTCATCCCCCAAATCCAACTAGATTAACAACACATTTCTTATAAATAATATCTTGTCATATACATAAATAGTGTTGTTGGTGAACTTTTTGATGACTGTGGAAACTGAAATAACACAGTCATATTTCTTTAATTCCGTTGTTGAACTCTTCTATTTTCTGAAGACGAGTTTCTCCTCATTCAATCCATCTCTTTCTACTTCGAAGTCACCTACACTGCTGAGCTCTGTGGGCCTGCTTTGAGGCTTTGTTTAACATCTTTATTAATGCCATAAAAAAGAAAGTGAGTGTTAAAAAATCCATGTGATGTCACACGAGCTAGAGAAACATACAAACAAACTGAAATGAAACCACAAAACTATACAGTAAAGAATATATTAATAAGTACAAATGAAAAGAATGACAAATAAATTTCAAAGAGAGTCAGAACCTGGAAAACTGCTGTAATAAAGCTAAATAAAGCTCAAGAACAGTGATATACTTATGTAACACATTACATATGCACATCCCATGTGTATTAATTCAAGAAAACACAAATGTCATATGCACTTGAGTGTGATTTGGAAAGAGAGAACAGCATCATTAAAATGATATCAAAAGAGTACCATTAAAACTGAAGAATTTTTCTTAGCACTCTTAAGATTTAAGCTTTCCATTGATTTAGTTAGTTGTGCATTCATTCATTTATTTATTTGAGGTACTGGGGATTGAACACAGGGCCTTCACACCACAGTCAGCTACCTCCCCAGCCCTCTTTAGTTTTTCTTGTGAGACAGTCTTGATAAATTGCCCAGGATGGACTCAAACTTTTGATATCCAGTTTCAGCCTCCCAAATCCTGAAATTAAAGGTGTGTCCCACCAAAACTGGTTTCTTTAGTTCTTATTCTGTTACTATTCTCTTGGTCTTCCTTCCCCTTTGCAGCCCCATTTATGGTTTGCCTTGTTCTCTCTGAGTCTTGGATTATTTTGCAAATGCAGGCAGAGTGCAAACCTACATACATTCTTTTTCAGTGATCACTTGCCTGAGCCATGAGTTCTCACTTGAGTCTCTGTGTGAGACTTTAGGTGGCATGATGCACTTTCTCATTATGTAAATATTTCTAAACATTTACCACCTGAGTTTATTTGCCCTAGAGTTCCATATAATAATTTTATAGACATTATTCTTTATTATTATCACTTTTTAATATTTTTACTAGATTTTCATTCTTAGATCCTTCAGTAGCATTTTCCACAGTAGTATGCTGCATTCTATGTAGTTTTCAGTTTGTTTAAGGCTAGATTCTTGTCCCAGAAATTGAGATATGTACAAATGTTAAAAGAAAAACAACAATGACAAGAAGAACAGCAACAGCTACTACTACTACTACTACTACTACTACTATTACTAATGGACTCCTAAGTAGGTAGTAGTAGTAAGGAATCAAGACGAAGTGAAGATCAGAGGAGTAGAAAGAACATTTTCAAATACAATCTGTCACTTCATTCTAGGACATTGAGCAAGTTTCTTAACTCAGGTCCTCAGTAGTAAAAAGGAGGAAATTATGCTGAATTTGTGCATACAATCATCTAGACATAGGGGCATTTTTGCTTTATAAGCAAACTGAGTCAAGCAAGCATTTCTTACTCTAAACCACTTTTCCAGTATTCATTGTCTCTCAGATTGTAACTGTTTTCTATAAAGACATATTTTCCCATAAGAGTACTTCTCTCTTACGAAGTTTTTAGTGAATCTCTTGCAAGAGTTTTATTCTACAAGAAAATGTGAAATTTAGATTGCACAGATTTAAAAGGAGTAATAAATATGTTCTTGAAGGTGCAGCCTGAAAACAAAAAAAAAAAAATGCTCTATTTTCTACCATTACTCTAATTAAATGACAAAGACAATCACTGGAATATAGTTAAGTAATTTTGGGACTTATTTCAAAAGTTGTATACCCAACATTAAACCTGATCATAGTTTATAAAAGTTTTAAAAAGAGGCATTCCACAAAGCTACCAAATGGCTGCATTGCACTGATAAAAGTTAAAAATTTCTTTAAGTAATCTATCCATGCAAGTAAATGACAAGTGATTCTCTCGTGCTAGTGTCAGCCTGCCTAATCACCACAGCTAATCAGTCCTGGCATCCGCATGGTTCAGTGGCCAGCAAAGGCGCCATGGCCAGTCCCTGGCAGTAAGGAGTTAAACCCTCCTTAGTCCACACTTCGGAAAAGTTTTGTGCCATGCCCTTTTAGACAATGACTAGCTGTTAAGCTCAAAACTAATTAACATTTCAAAAACTAGTGTTAATCAGTATTAGGAAGACTCTAGGGAAACACTTCCCTGCAGAGAACTTTTTTCTTCTTTTCCTTTAAAGCAATAACTTCTAAATTATTACTTTAATTTTAAGCTGTGTTTGGCACACAGTAAACAAACCTGAAAAATCAGTAAACTGAAAGAAATGGAATCCAGCTCTGCTCCTTATTTCTTATTCTTTGCAATACAGGCAACCTCTAGCTTCCTGGTTTTTCTTGCTTGTAGAAGCCATGCCTTTTAGGTGCTCCTGAATGTAGGTCCATACACTCAGAGCCACAGAAGGTATGAGTGGCAAAACTTCATTCATTATAGCATTACTCTTTCACTGCTGCTTTCTGCAGATTTAGGAATAAGCAAGTTCTATGAGATTAAAATCATCTCATTTAAAAAAATTTTTACTTGGATTTGGAAAGTCCATAACCAGAATTCCTGCTTATTGCCTTATTTACACACGTGAGCCCTGAAACTCGAAATCAGAGAAATAGCCCTACACGACTTTCAGTTTAGAACACCTACTTATTACTCTCCTTGGGGATGAACATTTGAGTAAAGGACACTAATCATCTGTTTAAAGCCCAGTTTCTTTTAATTGGGGTAAGGAAATACTCTCAATAAACCACTCTTTTCCCAAGAACTTCCTCAGGTAAGATATTTTTAAAAAGGTACTTTTTCCATAAAAGCATTTGGAATGTATCATGCACCATTGATCGATACGGATCTGTGTAACACTTTTAATAAGTGCCTGGTGGCATATTGGCTCTCTGGGCTTATGTCATTGTTCCTGCACTTACTAACTTTATGTCCTTGCTGCTAAGGTCATCACACTAGGTTTTTGTTTTCTCATTTATAAAAGGAAGATAATAACCTAGCTACCTCATGCTCACTGTGGGCCTGAAAGGCGATAGAACACATACTCTTCCCTGCACATAGTAAGAGTTTGTTCAAACTATAAAGTGGATAAAGGTGTATTTAGATGGCAAGGTCAGGACCAAGTAGAAAAATCAGCTCATATCATGGAAGATTGAAGTACTGTAAGATGCCTCTAAAACGCTGGATACATTTGCGGGGGTACTTTTTCCTTTTGTGGTAGTTTTATCAAAGAAGCTGCATGTGACAATATAGATATGAAGTGGTGTGTTTCTTGTTACCTTGCCTTTAAAAAATGAAATAAGTGGTTCCAGAGAGTTCATGGAAAAGAAAATAATCTGAGAAAGGACCTCATACCTGTGAAGATTTCAAATAGTCACAGTGAGAGTGATGGAAGCCATCAGTGACACTTTTTTATATATATAACCTTACAGGCTGCATCTCACAAGCTGAGTAACAAATAAAATCTTGAAGCCTATAATGATTTAAGGTTGTGAGGAAAATGATACTGAAGACTTCTGCTTTGGTCGGCACAATGTGCTCATCTTAAAGCCCTCTGTGAATTGTCTCTCTTCCTGGCAGCCCAAGGCTCTGCACTGCCCTGAGAGCTTTGCAATAGATTTTTACACTTAATGACATCCAGTCCAACCAGCTTCCAAGAACATTTGGTTTGACCACCCAAGCTGAAACACCATTTCCCCTAAATCAAACTCATTACTACATGGGAAGAGCTTTTTGGATTTGAGTGTACACAAGGAAAATGCAGAGTTTCCTCCACCATTTTTAAAGGATATTTTATCAGTAGTTTCAGAGCCAGTCCTGAGGAAAAAAGTAATGGAAGGAAGGAAAGAAGGAAGGGACAGAGTGGTGATGCTTCCTTTCATGTGTCCTTTCCTTAATTCCAGTCATTACAAGAGAAACATCCACAAAAAGATGTGAGTGTCTTTGCTCTTTGAGGCCAGAACCCGCACTGATCTAACCACTGAGTCTCCAGGGCCAGGCATGCTGAGTGTGAGTTTCACAAAGTAAGAACTGTGTAAATATTTACAATCTCTGTTTACTTTCTTCAGTCAGGCTATCTGAGAACCTACAAAGTAGATCTTCCCATGTGTGTAATAATAGGAATCCCAGAAAAGGCTGACAATAAAGATGATAGTCTTTCTAGATGAAAATCTCTACTTCATTCCAAAATGTTGTTGCTCCTGGGTAAATTTGCCTCTTATTCTCAGGTAGTTGGTGAAATCTGGCCAAGAAAGAATTATAGAGATATTATAGAACTATTAAGAATTAATGTATATGAACCCATGGGAAAAAATGAATGATGGAGGTGTGTACATTTAGGAAAAGAAAGAGCATTGAAGTTGAATAAAATTTACTTTTTAAGCATAAACGTAAGGTACATCTTTCAGGAGGAGATAAATAACAAGCATGTTCATGAAGTGTTTGCTATCAAATATGATCTCTATTAAATATGTTTTTATGTGTACAGGAAAATAATGCATGCTCCAAATGCTTAAGAATGCTTGGATTAAAGGAAAGAGATGAAGTTAAACAAACAGGAATTTTCCTCTTTCTATGTAATACATATCTATATCTAAAATTTACTAGCAAGTGTGGTTTACTGTTCTAATAAGATAGTAGAGAAGTACACAAATTCTGCTTTCAGAATTTTGGGGATCAAACAGTTTATATCTGCATGCTTTTGTCTCCCCATGTGTAAAATTGTGATAATTTTGCATTATAGAATTTTGAAGGCTACATGAAATAAAAACACATATAAATTTCATCCAGTAGTGACTAGGACATAGCAGCTGTCAATAGATATTAGAAGTTCGTAGTTTTATTGTTGTGTTTAATAATCAGGCAAAGTATTACACAGTTTTAAAAAGTAAAACTAAATTTGAAAAGCCTATGAAAGCAAACATTGGTTTTTAAATTCCTAGAATGGCATCTGCTCCAGGCCTGGGTGACTGCTCCCTGGTGAGAGTTTTCCTGACCATTTCTTCTGAGTGTGTCCTCGTGTTCATCGCTATCCCAGCACCATGGCTATTTTCTTATTGGTGTGTCTCATTTTCTCATTAATCATTATTTATTTGTTTCTTTTCCATCTCACTTGAGTGTCTGCTCTCTGTGGAGAAATGCAAGTACATTAGGTTTCACTGTGGGTTGAATTTAGTCTTTCCAATGTCTATATACTGTCCTCTTTCTTTTTATAAGTCTCTATGTTTGAATATTTGTTTCGTTCAGAAGCCATGACTTCTAACAATCCTAGGACTTCTAATAATCCTAAAACCACTATCTTCTAGTTCATTGTCTCAAAGGAAATAGAGTTTGCTATTGACCATGCCTGTGTCACACACGCAATCCTAGGTGGGACTTGTGTGTGTGGACTGGGATTGGCTGAATCCAAGGAATCCAGAGCTGTGAACAGGTGAGAATGCAGTAGAGAAACAGAAAAAAGAGTATCTTTCAGTAAAACCAATTGTTCAAGAATTGAGAAATGTATGAAGTGATTGTTTTACCATGACTCAGACTTTCAGATATTGGAACTGTAAGTGTCTTGACCTTTTTTTTTTTGTGGCACCGGGGATTGAACTCACAATCTCATACCTGCCAGGGCAGGCGCTTAAGCCACTAAGCCAAACTCCTGGGCCTGGTTTTTTGAGACAGAGACACACTATGTAGCTCAGGCTGGCCTTGCACTCACATTGCAGCCCAAGCAGTCCTCGAACTCACAACGCTCCTCCTACCTCAGGCTCTTGAGTGCTGGGATTAAAGGCGTGCACCACCAAGCCCGGCTCTTGACTTGTTTTCTTAAGGAACAAAATGTTAAGTAACTCTCAGGCTACTTTATATAATATAGATGAATGATTTACAGACTTAGGTATGGAATATTTTAATAGAGTCACATATTTGAGCAATGAAGTTGAAGGTGAGTCATTGATATTGCAAGCCTCTTTCTCCACTTTGATGAGGGAGTAATTGCTGAATAGGGAAATATAGAGTTACTGGGTACAGAGCTACTAGAAAATATACTATCTGGAAATGCTTCCAATGACATGATGAAAATATTTTATAATTCTGTCCTCAGGACCAATGATATAAAAGCACCAAGAAAAAGTATGAAGATTAGTTCTCCCATAGAAAACTCTAGAAGTTAAAAAAAATCCAATAATGAATTTGTTATTAGTTTTCTTCATACACTTAATACTTACAAAGGTAGCTTAGCCTACGTTTTTTAAATAAAAGGTCATGAGTTATGTTTAAAAGAAGTAGGGCAATGTAAGGTCCATTTTTATTTTAATTTTTCCTTGCTTTTACTTTTTATCCATTTGCTGTTTCACCTACAATAGGCATAAAATTGAGTCTGAATGTCTGAATTGAGAAACTAATATGATTTAGATTCTGACTTTAAGAAGTTAGTCTTCAGACTTATAGATTATTACCTCTGAACATATGTTCATATTAAAATTACTTTGGCCTTTGATCTCCAAAGTTATATAAAAAGGTGTGTGTCTTTTGTATTTGATAACATGCATATTACCCTCCCTCCAAAATATTTTGCAAAAGGTAGATTTTGTGCTTTTCTATGACCCATGGATGGTCATGTACAGGGCAGTTAACTGATGGAGGAGTTGTGCAAAGGAAAAGCTTTGACTGCTTTGGTACATACAGATGATGATTAAGTATGTGACACTGCTCTCATTTATTCGGTGCTGAACCCATCAGAGTCCCAAGTCAGCCAGATGCAATGGTCTACTCTAGATGTGGTATTCTGAATAGGACAGAGTGTTAAAATGAGGTCATGACCACTTTTCATGGTACTTTTTGCTTGGCTACATTCCAGCTTCTCTAATTAAGGTCTGTCTTTGTAAGACCCCTTTACAATTTTAATTGGGTATGTTGTTTCTTGTGAATTGTTATTCACTATCATAAGCAGTAGCTATACTTCACCAAAGAGGTGGCTGCATTTCATCACAGAGATCAAAGGAAGGGAAACATGAATATAACTTTTTATAAAGAGCACTTTGCAATGCTGCAAGCTCTTCGCAAGAAAGCACTATAAAGGAAAATAATAGAGTTCTTAAAATGTAAAGTATTGCTATTATCATTTTTGCAAGAAAAACGGGAGATTGAGAATGTGCTTTCTGGTGAAGTACAGGAAAAATTATTTTACTGTTTCAGAAAAAGCACATAAATATAATTTGCAGAACCAATGGAAAAACGGTTGTCTTCTCTGAGAATTCTCTCTAATATGTGTGCATGGGGAAAACTGTTGCAACTTCTAAACCTTTCTGAGAAGATACTGTGCACAATACACTTGTTTCTTAGGGCCAAGAACACTACTACAACTGTTGCTCAGTTTATACATTAGCTGAGTTTCATTTACAGTTAATTTTCTCTTCTTTCTATAGAGATTGACAGTCTATATTGAACAAATGTACTCCCAGACAAGTGATAAACTTCCACGTCACACTGAGCCTTTGTTTAGCCTACTTTTAGTTAGCTTAATTGATTGGTTGAGTCACACCTCTGGGGGGGGCAACATCCACACAAGTCTACATGAACACACACAAAACAGCCCAATGGTCAGAGGATGAGAAAGGGGAGTAGCTTTCTACTATAGACACAGTAATCAAAAAGTTATTGGTTGTTTTACATGTATTTATAGTTTTAGAATCAAGAAATAGCATTGATTTAGCAGAATAAAGTAAAAGAGGACACAAGTGAGATGCACAGACATCTGAGATAGAAACCGAATTGATATAAAAATCAGCTCACTGATGCACTGCATACTTCTGACAAGTATGTCTCCCTGTTTTCTCTGTGCATTATAACAATTAGCACAATAAAAACTTACTTTCATAGTTCACTGCGTCTCTACAATAAAACACAAACTGCTGAGGAATATAGAACTATTTCTGTTTCAAAATTATTGGGGATTATTTTCCTTGTTAAAATTCCCACAAAGAAAATACTGAACAATTTAACAATGGCATCAAAAACACATGTACAGGAAGCATGATGATTTTCACAGCCTTGTCCATTTTTGTAAAGATGTTAAAAATAAAAATACAGTATTATAGAATTTAGTGGAAGAGTTTTGGTCATGGCTAACATGTATTGTAACTCTCCTTGATCTACACTTCTCTGACTGCTAAGTTCATTCATTTTCACTTTATGTGCTGTACTGTTATGCATGTATCTTGGTTCCTTTTCTCTCATTGCTGAGACAAAATACTCAACAAAATGAAGGAAGGAAAGGTTTATTTAGCTCACAATTTGTGGAGGTTTCAGTCCGCAATCAGCTGGTTCCAAGACAGAGTGGCATGGCAGAGGGCAAAAGTTTATGGCAGTGGAAAATAGCACAAGTAATAAGAGCAAAAAGGGAGGAGCATGAGAGAAGATTCTTTCCCTCCTTTACACTGTATGTAGGCCACATCCACCCTAACTGTAACCCTAGGGTGGGTGTAGCACTCACACCCATACTCCCAACATTGGATCATAAATTAATCACAAATTCTAGAAGCCTGCCCCCATGACTACATGAGGCTTTGGGGGGACATCCAGACATAAACCATAGCTGCATGGCTGCATCAAAATCTGCAGAGGGTTTTTATTTGGTAACCTAAGCATAGTGACATATGACAAATTGTTTCACTGTGTAAGTTGCAGGTGTTAATGTATACAAAATTTGGTTGTAAACTAAAATCCAGAATAAAAGAATACCCCATAAGTTTCTGTCTCTGTATCTTGTCTCATATTTCTTTGCTAACTTATCATTTAACACACATTTAAAACACACACACACACACATTTCTCTTTGTGTGTGTGTGTGAATGTGTGTGTGTGTGTATGTGTGTATGTGTGTGTGCACACAGAATTAGACCAATCACAATCCTTGATTCTTAATAAACTGTCATCTTGGTCCTTGTATTGTCATTGTATTCATTCATTCACTAGTTCATTCAAAATACCATGAACATCCTGAGCAAATGCCACCACTGTTGGTATCTAAGACATTAAAAAGATGCTTCACTAATTTATTCCTTCTCTTTCCATCCTCCTCCTTTCCTCAGAGGTGGCTACACAAGCTACACATGGTTCTAGGTACTGCATTTGTCTTCTTGCCTACACACACACATGGAACTGAAGGTAGCTATAGTTATTTGTTTTCCACACTGCATGATATTTCGTGGTTCAAGGATATCCTTTTCGTTTTTCCTATTTTCTTGTCTATGCTAAGTTTCAGTTTTTCACTGCTGTTAATAGTGATGCTGTGTATGTTTTTGTACACATCTCTTCATGCAAATGTGTAAGAGTTTCTTTTGAGTGTGTAACTAGCAATAGAATTGCTGGGTCTTAGGTTATGTTCAGCTTTACAGGCGGAAACAAATTTCTTTCAATTTTTACTCCTCCCAGCCATATTTAAGATCTCCTTTCTGACAGGATCAAACAATTTCTTAACATTTGCCAAACAAATGAGTGAAAAATGGCACTTATATTGGTGATACTATACTTATTCCTTAATAGTTATAATGTTTCCTTCAACTAGAATATAATCTTTAATTCTAGTACATTGTCTTTTATTATGTTTTAATTGCAAGACTCTACCATGGTCTCTAACAAATTAAGACATGCTAAATATATAATTGTTAAATGGAGTGAATATGAAATTATACACAATTGTTAACGAAAGCAATCTTTCATGCCACACTTAAAATAAGTAAAACATACAGTACATTCCTAAAGATAAGTGTTTGTGGTAAATCTAATTGCGATCCACAGTTCATTTCACAGAAATATGTGTATTCTTTCATCAAATGTTTTAAGAGTTTAAGCTTGCTTACTAAATATTTTAAGAAGAAAGTCAGTATCATTTAAATTGAAAAACACTGAGGGACACTGATAAGACTGAAGAAGAAATTTCCCCATTAAATGACCTCAAAGAAAGCTGGGCTTGGTGGTACACTCCTGTAATCCCAGCACTTGGGAGGCTGAGGCAGGAGAATACTTTGCAAGTTCAAGACCAGCCTGGGCTACCAAGTGAGTCATGGCCAGCCTGAACTGCATAGTGAGACCCTGTCTCAAAAAGACAAAAAAAAAAAAAAGACTTCAAAGATTCGTGACAACCCACAATAGTGTAAACAGGTAGAGGTTCTAGTGTTCATAACCGGTTCACCAAAGCCTAGAACAGATACCACTCATTAACATAAATGATTTTACTATCTGCTTGCATAATTGCTTAAATGCATCTCAGAATATTTTATAATGCTCATTTATCATTGTAACAGAAGTTTATATTGAAAAATGTTAACCATTTAATGGAGCTCTTATGAAATTATTTTTCAGTTCCTGGCCTTTAATTTTTTTTCCACTAGCGCAGAAAAAAATGTTAAGTGGTTTTAGTGAAATTTGAATATAGATTTTGTAAGGCAGTGGTTCTCCAAGTGTAGTTTGAGGAACCGTGGTACGGGTTCTCTCCAGAAGCTTTTTGGGGATTCGCAAAGCCCCTGCTTTCCCAGCCATGTGCCCACCGTATGTGAGGAAACATGTTCTCATAGGTTTCCCAGAAGTGACAAGATACAGATTGAATGTCGTGACAGACGAGAGAATTTCATGGTCTATATAGGCATGGAAAGGTTTCACAAACATAAAATGAGACCACTCTTCTCAATATTTTGTTTTTATAATATAACTATTTTCATGAGAATGCATTTTGCTAACTTTAACCGGTTTATCACTCTTATTCTAAAAGTAATTAACAAACATTTTCAAAATTTCTCAGTTTAATTTCTAATGTGGTGACCAGCAATAGCTATAACCTGCAAAAACAGAATCACTACACAGGTTTCAGTTTTCTGGAAGAAAATAGATGAGTCCTAGAACGGAACTGTCTGGGAACTGCTGCTGGTGGGGAATGTACATATTAGGTATTTAACTATAGACTCAAGCAGACTCATGAGATATCAAAAGTGTTTTTTCTTAACCTTAATAAAAAAGTCTCCAACCTATTCCTTCCTTCATAGGAAAGTTTGAGAGCTCCTACCATGCGTCAGGCCTGGTGGCACACTTCTAAGCCCCTGTCGGGTGGTGATGAAAGCTGCGCACGTAATCCTTTTCCTTGTACGGTGCAATTGCCATGAGCCACCAGTCACCAAGTGGCATAACAGCAGTGCAGTCAGATTTCAAAATTTTAACTTGTCAATATGATTAATTACATTAGAATACCCGGTATCACAGAAAAACATAGTTAGCAAATCAAAAGTGAATGGCTACACCTATGCTGTTTCTCTTGTTCATGTTCACTCCTTACATGTGATCATCTGAATGTTTTTAAAAGCTTATAAAAACTCAGAGATGGTACTGTTTCAAATCAAAATTAAAATCTAATACATTAAGCAAAAGGTGTCAAGAGATAAGCAAGGATTATTTGTAAATTTTTAAATATTTAATTACTTATTTTTAATCATTTTGTGGTAGTATTGGGAGTTGAAGTTAAGATAGTTCCCCTGGATTACCTCTCAGTCATTTTTGTTTTCTCTTCTTTTACCTTTCCTCCTCCTCCTCCTTCTTATTTTGTTTTAAATTTTGAAACAGGCAGGCTGGTCTCCAACTTGTGAGCCTCTCGCCTCGGCCTCTTACACTGTGAGAGGTGCAGTTGAACACCACCATGCATGCCTGGCTCAGAGTCATACAATTATTTTAAAAAAATACCAAAAGACTGTGTGTGAAATGATGTAAAAATGCTCAATATGACTATCAGGTTAACGAATACATTCTCCTAGTTAGATATTCAGCCAAATACACTATCACATCTTATTTATTGTTCATGCTTTGACTAATGATGCCTTAGTTTTTTAAATGTAGAATATTATAAAATATAAATGTAGTGACATAATAGTATCGTCTACTCACTGACCCATAAATGAGTCAAAATACACATATTTTGCTGAAAACTGTTTGAAAAAAAATATATATATACCATCTCAAAGACTTGTGAATCTAGAAAACAAATCATTAGCTCAGAAAAGAAAAATGGACATATAAGGAAAACACGTATGCTGATTGGAAAAATATCACTGGTTTTCTGTGATTATTAACTAACATCTACATAACAAGTCTTGCGTGTCTGGGAAGAAGGTTCCTATCACGTCCTCTCGTCGTCATTTTATGTTGCTGCAGATTCCTGAGGACAGGGTCTACAGTGAAACGCGAGTTTGCTATGGATTGATGGGGTTTCAGAGCCCCACAGTGAAGCAGAGGAAGCTGTAATACTCACTCATTCCCCTGTTGCCATCTTGGATTTTACATGCTGTTTTATATATTGATTCAGTACATTTTTACCCTACTGATACAGGCTGTTATACCAACTACCTTTCTCCATTCTGCTTAGCTATTCTCTTAGGTATTTTTAACTCGATGTAAAGGTGGGATACTGCAATAAATTGTCCGGTTATGATTACAATTTCCTTTATGAGTGACATCTTTCACGTGGTAAGAGAATGTAACCACAAACCCACCATGAATGCCTCTTAAATCATCTCTACAGCAGAGAGGAAAAACCTGCACTCAGCATTCTGTTTGAATCACAAAAGTGTGGTTTTTATGCATCTGAAAGCCTATTAGCGGGTTCATGCTATTTTATTATCCACTTGGCTGTCTATCTTCTTGTTCACTACAGTGATGGTCCCAGGGCCCCTACTTCTCTTCTGTCTGGCCCGTGTCTGAGCCAAGTACCATGGGCACCCATGGGGTGAACTTGGCAGTTATAAGACCCAGAT
>RJWM01030153.1:0-23697 GCA_004363535.1 Dasyprocta punctata
AAGTAGGCAGACCTTTTCCAAATGGGAAAAGGAAGGAGACACAGAGGGAGGAGGGAAGGAAGAAAAAGCAATTTAAAAAGAAAAACTGAAGGAAAAAAGTAGAAATGGAGCTTTTGCAAACAGGAAAGAAAACAAGGGTTGAAGGGAAGGGAGTGGAAGGGAATAAAAACAGAATTAAGATGTATTATGTACATGCACAAATTCCCCATCATGAATAGGGCCACTTTGTACTGCCAACATGGATTAATAAAAAAATAAAACCTGACCTTGTAAAATTATGCATCTTAGGAAGAATATTGTCTGGATACACAATTCAATTACTTTCTTCTGTAGTCAAATAAATACTATAGTGATCTCTTATATTGCTGGGTCGGGGGAAAAAAATCCACCATTTGGGGCTGTGCTGGAGTTGCTGAGGAATAATCCATGGGTCTCTGCCATGGTGGGTGGCTTTCCAAGTCATTTTCAGGGACCGTTGGAATATACTCAGTTTGCTACGTATATGGAGTTCACAACCCAACATACACATGAAAAATGTCATTATTATATTTCACAGGAGGGACACAGGGTTGACATCATGTAGTGGTCATATTAGAGTGGATTTCACTTAAGTGAAAATAAGTGTTTAATAGGTACCAGGCGCCTTGCCAAGCCCTTCATACTGACTATCCTAATCCTTACGACAACCCCGGGCAGCAGATATCATTATTCCCAATTAACAAAGAGACAAAAAAAGGCAACAGTCTCACTAAGCACTGCTCAGCTTGTCAGGGAAGACCTGGTGTTGTAGCCTGGCTTTCACTGCTTTTTTTTTTTTTTTTTTTTTTTTTTTTTTTTTTTTTTTTTTTTTTTTTTTTTTTTGGTCTCATTCTTATTTTCTCCCTCATGCTGACTCTTAGAAGGAGCCAAGAGTTACATAAGAGGCCACTGTTTGTCTCGTGGTTCAGTCTCGGCTTCCTTTCTCTGGCTTCCTAAGAAGTTTTCCTTTCTGTAAAATCGGAGCTTGGAAAGGCTTATTCTAGCACGAACAAGGCTGTGTGATGGCAAAACAAGCCGGCTGCTTGAGACCGTGGGATGGGTCACTTGCAAGCAGGCCTGACCTCCGGACCCCAAGCACGGTTCTCAAACATCACCTGGGCTCCTGCAGAATTTTCTATTTTCCTTAGTGGGGGCTGACACACAAGGCAAGCAGCTGTCTGTACTGCATGCCCGCTGCATTTCAAGCACCACCTCACAAGGCTAGCAAGGTCACCAGGAAGTCGACTTCATTATTTCCTTTTCCTGCCCTGCTTGTTGAAGTTGTTAACTTTTAGATCACCCTTCTTTATCCTTGGCATCTAAAAACCAGGCCTGGGGCCAAAACATTGCTTAGCTTCCCAGGCAAGATTTAATTAGGGATCCGATTTATGCAAGAGATTGTCTACTCCCTGGGGTCTCAAAAGTGACAGTGGACTTGGCAGGCTGAGAGATGTACGTTCATGTAGGGAAGGAGACCAGGGACTCCTCGGTGCCAGGAGAAACTTCACAGGGTCAGAGGTGATGCTGAGCTGAGTGGTGACCCAGTTCATTCCCCTTTATTCCAGAGGGAGAAAGAGGTGGCTCTGAGCTGGTGGCTTGCACCGAGCCCTGGACCTGAATCATGAGGGCATTTCATAAATCACTCGGCTCCATCTTTCTCTTTCTGGTATGTGTTTGCACCGCCTATCAATTACATTCACCTGGGGAAACCGGTGCATATACAGCATGATTCCAACTTCCTGTCCCGTCCCAGCCGAACTCGGTTTCTTACTGTTCAACACAGAATCGCCCCTTTGTTTCTTGCTGCATGAAGAAATGCCTTCATTATTCTGGCCACCTGCACCTCGTTGGGCTGAAGAACTCCTGCTCTTCTGCATGACCAGTTTCCTTGCTGGCTTCTTCCCTGACCCCTGAGAGGTCCAGGCCAGTGGGCCTCACCCTGAACTTCTGCCACTGCAGAGTCCTATTTGCTTGCATCTACGTGAACCATTTTGTAATGACCAGTTGTATTTTACCTCTCCTGTTCTGCAGCACTTTTCAAGAACAGGGTGGAGGCCACATTGCTCTCTTTATGTGGTCACCCCCAAGGCCGCCCACAGTATCTGGGCCATGGAAGCTATTCAGTACATTTTTGGCAAAGAAGAAACGATCTTTGCATATTTTGTTCTTGCTTCTCCCTCTTTGTTCACTTCAAGCACATTTGAAGGAAAATGGAAATGCAAGAGTGAGAGGAGGAAAAGTGAGAAAGAAAGAGAAATGTGGAAATGTCAACAGGGAAGTGGAAGTCTGCGAACCTGGAAGGATGGAGGAACAGAACTCAGGGCTCCAGGGCCATGCTTGGGAAAGGATGGACCACAGGGCCCTGCCCTGCTTCTCCCTTTAGGAGTGTGCAGAGGCATAAGGAGAGAAGTGAACACTCGGTTTGCTTTTAATTTTGTCCTGTGGTGGGACGGCTAGGGTGAGGACTCCCAGACTTTCAGGCCCACAGTGCCCGGGACAGTACTGTACCAGACCTGATAGCTTTGTCCCATCCCATAGACCGCTGGTCTGTGTGGCTCAGGCTCCCTGTGGATTCGATGGTGCTGTTCTTCTTTCCTCAGCATCTCTGTCTGCCCATCTGCCCCCAGGGCCAGTCCACCTGGCAATGGCTCTGGAAGCCAGTGGTGCTTTCCAAATGCCCAGCAATCCCCCTCAAGGCACCGCAACCCCCTGCACCTCCTCCCACTGTGGACTGGTTTGAGGAGCATCACTGGGTAGGAAGGGACTCTTTGGTCCCCTGAGCTCTGCTCACTAAGCTCTCATGGTTTTTCCTGTCTAGCTGGACCAATGAGGATAGCTATTTCACACTCACGTCCTGCATCTTATTTTGGACAATTTACTTTATATTTCACCAGAATATTGTTTTATAGTCCTTTGAAAATGTGATCTTCCAAAGAATGATTGCATTTCTAAGTACAACTTTTTTTCAAAATTGTACTAATTATATTTATTTCCAGTAAGCTAAATGTGTTTAAAACAGAATTTGGTAATCACCAATATAAGTGTATATCCATGAGACATCACACACACAGTGGGGATTATGACTCCTCAAGAAATACCTAGCGTCCTTTGGTGATCCTTCTTTCGTATTTCTCTTTGTATCCCAAACAACAGTTGCTCTCTCTCATTACCCACTAGCTCACAATTGCTAGGTGCTTATCTAAGTGAAATCACACAGTATGTGCTCTGTAGTCTGCCAGCTTTCAAAAAGAGTAATTATTTTCAGATTAGTCCACAAGGTAGCAAATATTGGTACATTTATCCCACTATATGGGTAAGTCACAATTTGTATGTATACTCACCTATTATTTAGTGGCATTTGAGTTATTCTTAGGCTTCCTCTGTTAAAAAAAAAAAAAATAAAGCTACCAGCTGGGCTGAGGCAGAAGAAATGAGCTCAGCCTGAGTAAATTAGTGACTCAGTAAGATGCTGTCTCAAAATAAAATGTGCTGGGGATGTAACTCAGTGTGAAGGCCTTGGGTTCAATCCCTAGTACAGAAAAATAAATAGAGTAAAACAAGGAAGGACGAAAGAAGGAAGGAAGAAGAAAGGAAGAAGAATAAATGAAAGAAGAAAGAAAGAAAGAAAGAAAGAAAGAAAGAAAGAGAAAGAAAGAAAAAAGAAAGAAAGGAAGAGAGAGAGAAAAAAGAGAAAGGAAGAAGACAGAAGAAGAGAAGGAAGGGAGGGAGGGAGGAAGGTGCATGCTATGAACATTGTCGAACAAGTCTCTGGATGGGGCATCTGCTTACTTTCCTCTTGTGTTTATAAGTAGGAACAGAATGGACAATACAGCAGGTGCACATTTAACTTGTTAAGAACCTGCCACACTAACTTCCAAGTGACTGTACCCTTTTACATCATTCCAGCCATGCATGAGAGTTCCTGGCCCTCCGCACCATAGCTGCTACAGGTAAGGTCATATTACTTCAGTCAGAGTAGATCATCAAACCTTAGCCCAGTTTTTGAGATGGTAGAAGATTGTGCCTCCCTATTGCCAAACCTAAAGATTAGATCTGATGTGGCTTCCAGAGGGAACTCCATCCTGGAGCCAGTCCTCTTTTTTTTGGAAACATTTTTATGAGTGTTACGGTTTATACCTGGATGTCCCCTCAGAGCCTCATGCACTCAGAGGAAGGATTTGGGAAGATGATTGGATTAAGGGGCTTGTAGTTGACTAGCTCTTCGGAGTTGAGGTCTGGTTGGAAGAGGCAGGTCACTTCCTGCTTCCTGTCTCGACGGTCTCTCTACTTCCTGTCCGCCATTCCATGAGCAGAGCTCCTCCACTGTGCCTCTCTGCCTTGCCATCCTGCCTCAGAGCCAGCCAAGCATGGATTGAAAATATGAGTCCAATTAAACCTTTCCTTTAAATTGCTGTGTTGGGTATTTTGCTCCAGTAATGAGAAATGTCGCTGAGACAAAGAGCTTTCTCCTGGGATCCACAGAGGTCAGTCTGCATTCTTCTGAGTAACAGACACTTGTCTCTTGCAGCAATTCACAAGGAATCTGAAATGCAAGTATTTGTGTCTTTCCTGACAGGTGGCTGTTCTCTTACCTGAGGGATGGGTGGCCCAGCAACTGTGGCCAGTGACTCAGAAGTGGCCTGAGCTGGCCTCTTGGTTCATGTCCAGAGCCACTCCCCCTGAGTCATGCAGGACAAGCTTTCCAGCAGAGGCAAAGGATGAGCAGAGGCATGCAGAGGTCCTCACTGGTGGCCTGGCTTCAGTTCTTTTGGTGATAAGTAGGGTGTGATGTAAACCTGAGTTGTTTATTTAACTCATGAGTGAGACCAATCTGAGGCTCTATTTGTACTTCTTTCCAGTTTCTGTTACTGATAGCTACTTCTTCCTTCTTCAGAACCATCTACTCACAGTGGGAGGCTTTTGCAAACATGCCCTCCTTCCCACTTTCCTTATCCTCTTTTCTTTCCTCCTCTACAACCACCATCTCCAAGATTAGCCCCAATTAAAAGCTTCAAGTCCCTTCTCTGTGACCTCCCATTTCACACTTCAAAGGGGAACTCTGGGGATTCCTGGAATGCCAGATGCAATGTTCCAGGGTCACTGTCTGATCCAGAGCAAGGCAGGAGAGGACTGAGCACAGCCACAGCTCCAGTGCTTGCAGTGACTTGGTGGTGGCGGTCTTCATCCTGGACAGAGAATTCATTTCTCATGTTAACTACAGAGTTGAGTTGAAACATATTAGCATCCAGCAGTCTCCAACCCAGGATTGCATCCTGAGCTCCAGGCCATTATGTAATGGATGACTGTTGATTGTCTTTCACAGTCCACCCAACTCAACAGATGTAAACTTGAATTCCTCATCATGCAATAAAATCAGCCTCAAATTCTGGGTTCTCTGCATCCCAAAGAAAAGACCTTTCCCTCTTCAAGCCAACAAGGTCAGAAGCTTACCCTTCCTCCTCTTATCCCTTTTCCAGTTAATCACTAAATCCCATTGGATCAATCATGGATCTCTCTCTCTCCCCCCATAACCTTCTCTGCTACTCTTTCTACATTATGCCTTTTCTCCCTCTACTTTCTTATTTCTTGCCTGGATTCTTATAGCACATCACCAGGGAAGTCTTAAAACATAATTTCTAGGCCCCTTTTTTGACTACATAGAATTATAGAAGAAGAAATAGAAGAGTGGCATTTGGGCAGCAGTACTGTTTTGAAAAAATTTCCTAGGTCATTGTGAGTTGTAGCCATGGTGGGAAACTGTCTTAATTACTTTTCTCTTTTCTCACACCTGAAGTTAAAGGAGGAAAGGTTTATTTTGGCTCACAGTTTTTTGAGGTTTCCATTCATCGTCAGCTGGCTCAAAGGTAAAGGGACATCACGGAGGAGAAACAGTCCATGGCAGGACAGGCAGGAGGCAG
Source organism: Dasyprocta punctata (assembly GCA_004363535.1). Lineage (NCBI taxonomy): Eukaryota > Metazoa > Chordata > Mammalia > Rodentia > Dasyproctidae > Dasyprocta > Dasyprocta punctata. The sequence goes on from RJWM01030153.1 coordinate 5,937, forward strand.
CAAGCAGCAGCAAGCATTCTTTCAACTTTTTCCTTTACATTACAGCCAAGCTACAAGTGTATTGACTGGTGCTACCCACACCCAGGATGGGCTTACTTTGCCACGCCCAGAACTATGCTAAACCAATGAATGGACTAATTTAGTTATTACATGCCTTTAGTCCAGCTATCACACACCCTATCCAGGATTACATATCCGTGATCCAGTCACCTCCCAAAACCTCTGCTGATAACTGCATGAAGCTTTGGGAGTGTGGGGAATTACCCAGATGACTCTCTTTGACTCTTTTTGAAAAGAGGAGCGACTATCTTCATTAAACTTGGCCCTATCTCCATGTATTGATATGGACAGAGCTGGCTAGGCTATTTCTTTGTCCTTTCAATTAACTTTAAGCAATGCAAATTGGGCTGGCTGAGGAGCTGATGTACAACCTCTGAAGCAAAGTGACAGGTCAGTGTTACCCCGCCCAGCGACTCCCCAAATACGTGGTTGAGACATTCAGGATGGAAAGCCATGCTCCATGCTGTCTGCTGGGACCGAACCTCAAGAAAGAGGCTATGACTTCTCAGGGCAAAAAGGACTGTATGTTAGAACTGAAGGACCAACCCCAAATTATTAGCTGTTATCTCAGTTGTTATGCAGGTTTCTCTGTCTGTGTTCCTTTCCCTCTGCATATCGCAGAGGTGAACTCAGATCTCCTACATAGCCCGTCTCATGGTAGTCATGACAGTCACATATTTCCTGTCACTCTCACTGTCACTCATTCCTGAGCCACTCTTTTCATGGAGAATTAATAAAACCTGGGAAGGGCTCTGGGTCAGGGACTTTGTTCCAGTGAACACCATCTTGGCTGGACTTAGGACCCCTTGGGTCCCCACAACTGTATATATGTCTCAGTGTCTTTCTTCTTGCTGTGGGTTGCACTGGAAGTGGCAGATTGGAGTTAGCTGGTTAAAATTCCAACAATGGTTCCTTGGAATTATAATTACAAACCTTCCTGGCCTGCGACAAGGACAGGAAAGGGTTCTCCATGTGGGATCACATCTAGATATAAGCCATAGCAGAAACTAGTTCAACAACACCAACCTGACCCTGTCACTCCATTCCCTGCCTTAGCAGCATTTTTCCACCCTGCTGGAACTTCAGACAAGCTCCTAATGGGGCCCTTATTTTAATCACTTACTGTTTTCTGATATCACATTGAGCTTCTTCTCTTCAGTGACTGTCTCTCTCATCTTTGGAGGATCCCTGCCTTCTCTCTTTTGATGGCCAGCAAGAACATGTGATGTCAAATGGTAGGGTTGGTACATTCACTAAAGCAAAATAAAATGAAATCAATCATGCTCATATTTCAACCGTATTTTAATGTGTGCATCTTCTAGCAGGATGATACTTTGGAAAATCTTACTCTGGGAGGCAGGAGATCTTGCTTCTGTCCTGCATGTGGAGATACTTCTTTGCTAATCTTGAGTTTGTCTCCATGACTCGCACTCTTGGCTTTAATCTCCCCATCTGTAAGACAAAGGGCTACCTTAGGTATTCTCTTAACTACTAGGTACAACATTTTGCAACCATCTCCAGTAATAAAGACTATTTCCCTAACAGCAAATTGTGTTCTTGGAAGTTCGTTCTCCCACTGAAACTTTTGTTTTATTCTGTAATTGAGCTATTTCCAGCTCAGATTTTTGCCATAGCTAGACATTTTTGTCATGCTTTCTCTAAGATGGAACTTGACACAAATCAGTGTAGGTTTGACAAGTGAATGGATTAAAAGCTTGAGAGAGGGAGTGAGAGGGAGAGGAAAGACAGAGATGAGAGGGAGGGAGGGGGAGAGAGAGAGAGAGAGAGATCCTCAACATATTCAGGAGACACCATTGTAGAGGGATACAGGGGGTTCTTAGATCTCCACAGCCTCATACCCATCTCCTCTCCAAATGCAACCATCAGCTTTATTCTCAACCCTGAAAATAAAGAAGTGGGCTATTTGTGGTTTCCTACTCAGGATAAAGGTTTGGAAATTGGCTCATCCTTTGAGGTTTCAACTCTGACTCCCCATTCACCCCCTCTTTTCCAGGTTGAATAACCAGGTCTTTTCAAATGGAGTCCTGGGGCATCAATAAACCTTTTACAAAATAGCATTCCAGCGATGACTTCAGTGTCACTGAATTAAAAACAGATGGTCCCTATTGCCTCTCACATATATGCATTTAAAATACAGAAAGGCACATTTGACATATGTCCACACCAGAGTTTTCCAATCTCCTGATGTTAGGGTAGCCACACAACAAGGGTGATGGCATCTGTAGACCTTGTGGTACTCATCAGTCTGTTTTCTCACCTGTGTGGGTGACACAAGCTTCCAGAATCCCAACTGATCAATGTGCCCACTCTTAGCTCTGCATTGGGATTACTTGGGGGCTTTGAGAAGAGAACTGAAGCCTGGATCTCTCCATGAGAATTCATATAATTGAACTTCAGTTGTTCTGAGCATCAGGCTTTATTGCAAACTTCCTACACCACTCCAGTGAAGGACTAAGACTGAGCATGTCTATGATGGGGATGCCAGGAGCATGGGACTTCCAAACCAAGAGCAGTTTCTTTGAAATTAGAGTCAGAGGCAAAATAAAATTCATATGTTCTACGTCCATAGGAGTTAGGATTATTTACGAAAAGACAGCAAAATTTTAAATTGTGCAAAGATGGAAAAGAATGCCCGAGAAGAGAGCAATTTTTCATCACTTGCCCCAAAGACTAGAAGTTATAAATGAGACTAGGAGCTACAGAAAGATAAATATTAGGATTTGAAATGTATTTCCCACCAGCTCCCAAATTTATCCATTGAGGTCTTAGTCACTAGTACCTTAAAGTACGACTTTATTTGGAGACAAAGTTATAGCAAATAGAATAAGTAAAGGTAGTCATTAGGGTGGACCCTCACTAAGCATTACGACTGTCTTTGTAAGAGGACGTCACTTGGGCACAGAGATGCATATACGAAGAAGGCTATGTGAAGATGGAGGCAAGCATTGGGATGGTGCTTGTAAAAGCTGGGGAAAGATTGCCAGAAAACCACCAAAAGCTCAGAGAAAGTGGAATACATCCTTCTGCACGGTCCTTCAAAGAAGTCAGTCTTGCTAACACTGGGATCTTGGAATTCTGGCTTGCAGAACTGTGAGATGATACATTTCCATTGTTTTAGCTGCCCATCTACAGTATTTTATGAAGCCTTATAAAACGGTACACATGCTTGATCGTATTTAAGATTCCCTTCACTCAGGGACTCACAGAGAAGCCAGGATAAAAGTGAAAAAATGAATTAGCATGAATTGAACACCTCCTATATTCCCAGCACACTACTGAGACCATTAAAATGCCTTATAACTTAATACCTACAGCAGGTCCTAGTGGCTTTTATGGTCCTCTCTAACTGAAGATGAGTGAATGTAAGTGGAGATCACTTAGCTTGAAAAACAAGCGTGCACAAGACAAAGAAAAAAGACAAAGAAAATTGGGTGTCTGTTTCAGAGCAAGTGAGATTTCTGGAATTTTTTTGGGAGGTGAAAGTAAGTTAGCATAACAAAATGTACTCCTGATCTTCCAAAGCTAGTGTACTTCATGCTCCTGAGCTCTATACTCTACACAGCTATGGATTAGCTCCCTATAGCAACAGATATAAACATTCGTAAGGGTGATAATATGAACATTTGGCAGAAGGAAAATTACCCCCACTGGGGATGTGGGGGAGTTTCTTGGGGGATATATTAGTTGGCTAAGACTTCCATAAGGATATGTCACAGATGGAGTTGTGTGGTTTATACAACAGATATGCATTCTCACAATTCTGCAGACTGAAAGGCCAAGATCAAAGTATTTGCAGGGTTGGTGTGACAGTTAATCTTGACTGTCAACTTGACTGGCTGGAGAGATAGTGAAGAGATTAGTAAAACTCACTTTTATGTGTGTCTGGTGGTCATGGAGGTTGACCTTGGGATGTATATCTGGTCCCTGCCCTTCCTCTCTAGATCTTTCACCTGTTCTGTTTCCAAGCCACCATGAAATAAGCAGCTTGGCCCCAGCTTCCCTTCTGCCATCATATTCCTTCCTTGGAGCAACTGACCATGAACTGAATCCCTTGAAACTGTGAACCAGATCCAACCACTCTTCCTTTATATTGTGGGTGTTGGGTATTTTGTCCCAGCAACAGGAAAAATGACTAGCACAGTTTTTTTTTTTCTCAGACCTCCCTTCCTGGCTTTTGAATGGGTGTCTTGTTGCTGTGTCATTACATGGTCTTTATGCTGTGCACACACATCTCTATTTTTTTGTTTGTTTGTTTGTTTGTTTTTTTTTTTGCGGCACCGGGGATTGAACTCACAACCTCATGCCTGCCAGGGCAGGCGCTTAAGCCACTAAGTCAAACTCCCAGCCCCACATCTCTATTTCTATATCCAGATCTTTTTATGGGTTTAAATATCCTCTTCTTAAAAGAACACCAGTCCGAAGATTACAGCCCACACTAATGACCTCACTTTTCCTTAATTATCTCTTTAAAGCCCCAATCTCTAAATGTGCTCACATTCTGAAAACACTGGGGGGTAAGGACTTGGATAAATGAATCTTAGAGGTACAAAACTTAGCTCAAAACAAAAGCAAGCTCCAGGAAGAGAAGCATCTGTGGGGATCCTAAAGGGGCAAATGAATGTTGGAGTCACTTATGAAGCTAAAGGTAGGTCACTGCCCAAATGATTGTGGCATACATCTACCAGAGAGACATAACAGATTGCTTGCTTTTTTTTTTTTTAGTAATCTGATAGAGATTTATCTGAAGCATAAAAGAATTTATTTGCAAATACATTTGAGGAAATTCCCTATTTTATTTTGGTGTCATGGATACAGAACATATGATTGAAACATAGGTGAATTTTTTTTTAAAATTACACAGTAAAAGAAACACTGCCATGTATCTTGTTCAAAATCCTACCCTCATTTTGAGCACACTCATCCCATCATCCGTGCCTCTTTCTGCAGCAGCTCTGGAGTCCTCTTTCCTGAGGGTCTTGAGCTATGCTATCCTGCCTGCCTCGATGTCCTGAGTGGATTCAAAACATTTCGCTTCCCTGATCATTTTGATTTGAGGGGAAGAGCCAGAAGTCACACGGTGCTAAATCTGATGAATAAGGTGAATGAGGATACAGTGTCATGTTTTTAAGACAAAAGTAGGCTCAAAACTAGCTCCTTGATTTCTGCTCAAAGCCAGGTAGCCTGTCACAAAGCAGCCACAAAATTATAGCCAGGGAGCAAATAGTGTCTGAGACCCCCTTGACAGCTTAAGTAGGCAAAGTCACACATACTCGTAGACTGAGTTGAGTCAAAACCTGGACCTCTCACTGAGTGACAGGAGAGCCAGAGGAAGGAGACCCACCTCGTGCCAGTCAACAGCAGCTGTTGCCTTTGGATTTGGAACAAATTTTGTTTAAATTTTTTTCCAGAAGAAAGAAGGAGCAGGAAATCAAAGAAAAACAACTCTCAAGTTTCTTCCACTCAGTCTTGGGGAACCATAAACCAAGGCTTGTTAACCATGGCCAAGTGGAAGGATGGTTTATACCCTGGCCACAGCCTTCCTGAGACGCAGCCAGCTCTTCTCTGGATGACACTTTTCTCCCAACACTGGACAGGAGCCACTTTGAGGCCAGGTGGAGCCACCACACCTCAGATGAACAGAACTCACTGGGGCAGTTTGCTTTATTCAGTAAGTCTTTTTGCTTCCCACCAACTGCTTTGCAGTCTGATGCAGAGTAGGCAAAAAGCAAGAGGTGTCCCCTGGCACACCACGAAAGGAAGAAATAAAAATTACCAGGCAGTTGGAACTCATGTGCTGGGACATTTTATAGGCCAGGGGCTGGGAAGTCTTCATCAAAGCTTGGAAAATTAGGGAGCAAAAAGATCACACACTATTCCTTCTTACAACTGGGGTATCTGGGACCAGGGGAGAGCAATCCATCTACTTAACTGGACACAGAAAAGTTAAACCTGTGTTGGCATGACATTTCGCCTGGACTCTTGAATCCAGTTTTTGATCGTCCAGGCCTTATCTGTCTCTCTGTCTCTTTGCTCACTCTGGTCCCCTGGCCTTGGATACTTTGCCCTTGTGCTCTGCTATACCCTGAAACTTCCGGTCAATCCTCGTCTCCTGCTGTATGTCCTCCTGACATACACACCTGTGCCAGGTTGAGTGATAGATGCATTCTCTGTGTTCTCCTAAGACTTCCTGTGGCCCTAGGCTCTCCATGTCCCGGTGGAGGGCAGGTCTGTGTGTGGCAGGTGGGAGCGTGGGTCTGCCAATCCCTGTGCATGTGATCCCAGTGAGTCCTTTTGGAGCATTGAACACACTGCTTAGCTAGGATTTGTGACTGTTATGGTTGCTATGTAGATGTTTTCCAAGAGCCTCACATGTTCATAGACAGGACCTTTGGAAGTTGATTGAAGTTTGAGGCCACTACTCCTTTGAGAGGTGCCCTCGAAGATCAGACCCCTGGGGTCGTGCCCTGAAAGGGTTTATCTCCCTACCCACTTCCTCCCTGCTCTCTCTGCTTCCTGTCCACCATGATGTGATCAGTTTTCCTCCACTCTACCCTTCCACCATGCTACTTTTAACTTGCAGCAGCAAACCATGGACTTAAAATATGAGCCAATATAAATCTCTCCTCCTTTAAGTGCTGGATGTCAGGTATTGCATCCTACTGATGAGGAAGTAGCTAGGACACTGAGGATCACTGAAGCTTACCATCTAAGCATTGAGTTTGGGGGTAGGGGTGCAGCTCAGTGGCAGAACACATGTGTTGCATACACTTGGCCCTGGATTCTATCTCCAGCACCACAACAAGCAGACAAACAAACCTCTCAGTTTGGTCTTAGGGTCTATTAATCTGTTGTGAGTTCCTTGATCAGGGAATTGAGTTGACTGAGCTTTGGAATCTAACCCTTCCTAGGCCAACATCATTTCCACAGAGTAAGACTGCCTCCTCCCCAGAGTACCCACAGCCTGCACAGGTTTCCCTGGCAGAGAACAGACCCACCTGTAAGTCCATGCCACCCACCTCTGTCTCTCAACTGAAAGACTCTAAGCTCAGGCAACTTGGCCCATTCATAGCCTTTGCTCAGGTTTGATCCTCTGTAGTTTAGCCGAACTGAGGTCAGGGGTACTTTGATCATAGCATTCAAGTGAGTTGAGAGAACAGACACAGTGGAACCAAGTACGCTTGGATTCTAGTCCCAACTCCAGTATTTCCAGGCCAAGCCACCTCCTCATTACTGTAAAAGTCTAAACCTCACATTCCTTTTCTGTGGAATGGGAACAATAACAATAATATCTGTCTCAAATTGGGGAAATTTACATGAAAAGGCACTGGCCATTTAGCAAGCCCAGAATATAAGTTAAATTCCTTGCCTTCCTTCTTCACCTCTGCTCAGAGCCCAGGAAGATTCTAGAGCCTTGCACGTGGGAAAACAGTCTATGTGGAGACCTGAAGAAGAAGAATGAGTGGATCCCAAAGTGTCCCATGATCTAACAAAACGCAGCAGGAACTTTTTCAGTTTACTAGTTGAATAATAAATATCTTCAGAAAGTCAAATATTATGGGGTTTTAATGAATCGTTTATTAGATATTTGATACAGGAAAATCACATTCAGGGAGCAGAGAGTCTCCACTGAAGGAACAGCCATGAGAAAGGAGCTGCCCAATCAGGCACACGTGAGACCCAGTTCACTCGGGAAACGCACAGTGTGGGCCTTGGCATCCCCTCCCAAGGATCCCTTCACTGCAGACAGCAGATCTAGGAGGACAGTCTAATAACCTCTTCTTATCAGCAGTTCTCCAGCACTGAGCATTGCTCCCACCCTTGCCCCATGTTATGGTTTGGCTTTAGAATATCGCCAGACTCTTGTGCGTTCGGAGGTGGGGCATTTAGAAGGTGGCTGGATCAGGGAATCCGTGCTCATCAGTGGATCCATCCATGGATGAGTTCATGGCTGAATGTGCTGTTGGATGTGGGACTGGTTGGAAGGGGTGATTACTGGAGACCATGTTTCTGGAGAATAAATCTCCCTTTCAGCGCCTGCCTTCCTTCTGTCTCCTGGCCACTATGACCTGAGCAGCTCTCCTCTGCCAGAGTCTTCCACCATGCTATTTACGCCTTGGACTTGGCTGACTATATACACTGAATGGTGTAAAAACTGTGAGCCCTAATAAAACTCTTTTCCTTTAAGTCGTGGGTGTTGGGTATTGCATCCTAGTGATGGGGTAGTAACTAAGACACCCATTTTATGTTAATCCTCACATTTATTGATGCTCTTGTACCAGTTAGGAAACTAAAGCTCTAAGAGATTAAGTGAGTCCCCAAATTTCCCACTCAGAACAGAGGTAGTCATTGTGTCCTCTAACTGTCACCCATGTTCTCCACTCTAGCTTGTCTTCTCTTGGGAACTTGAATTAGAATCTTCTAAGAACAAAGAATGTTGAGGGGTTGGCTTTCCTTTCAGGGACTCAAATGCTGGATGGTAACAAAAGGTCATGTATGAGTCAGCTTTCCATGGCTGAAATAAAATCAGTTTATGAGGAGAAAAGGTTTATTTTGGATCAGAGTTTCAGAGGATTCAGTTCATGGTTGCTTCGGTTCACTGTTTTTAGAGTTGTGGCAAGGTAGAGGATCATTTCAGAAGCACTTGGCCAATTGACTTCACAGCAGCCACAAGAAAAGATGTGGGAGAAAAAAGGGGTCAGGATCCCAAAATCTCTTTCCAAGCCACACCCGCAATGACCTAACTTCCTTCTGCTAGGCCCCTGCTATGGTTTGTGTCTAGCAAGCCTCCAAACCTCATGCAGTCATGGAGGCAGCTGAATCTAGTGTTTGTGATTGGTTCATTGTCTAGCACTGGGATTGGTGATGTGAGTGCTGCTCCCACCCAGGGGCGGAGCCAGCATACAATATAAGGGAGGGAAGAAGGCTTGTTTTTTTCCTCTTTTGCCCTTTTGTTCTTGTCATTATGGCCTCCATGAATGGTTGCCCCTCAGCTATGCCACCCTGTTTTGAAGCCAGCTGAGTATGCACTGAAACCTCCAAAGACTAAATAAACCTTTCCTTCCCTAATTTTGTGCATCAGGTGTTTTGTCTCAGCAATGAGAGAAAAGTAACCAAGGCAACCCCATCTATCAAAAGTTCCAAATACTCCCTCAATAGTGGCTCAGGTTGGTAACCAAATCTTTAGGATAGGGAGGTTTGAGAGACATTTCAGACATGAACCACAATGCTCTGTACCATGAGGAATTATAAGACATCATTTGCACTGAGATTTGGAAGGATCTGGGGAAGATCAAGGAAAGCCAAAGACATGCAAACAAATCAAAGAATGTAAGATATTTACTTCCCACCACAACAGTTTTAGGCAACATTTTCTGACCTCTCGGGCAGATGGATGGAGACAATAATAGTGAAATCCTTTAAAAAACTGGGCCAAGGCAGGTAAACATGGCAGTACATGCCTGTCAAGCCAGTATTCTGGGAGGCTGGGGCAGGAGGATCATAAATTTAAACCCACCCTGAGCAATTTGGTGACTTAGTGAGATCCTGTCTCCAATAAAAACTAAAAAAAGGTTAGAGATGTAATTTAATCCAAAGGCCTGGGTTGAAGCCCCAGTACCTAAAAAACAGAAGAAAGAGGGTGAGAGGGAGGCTTGAAGGGAAGAAAAAAGGAAAGAAATTTTGGTCAAATCTTTTCATGGACAGAAAGCCTCCCAGTTTTAAGCCTAGTGGAAAGATTATCTACTGCACATAACATTTGTACTTTTCTCTTAAAAGTTGTCGCTCATTTAACTATTCATTGTGGTTTATAGTTTTTTGTTGTTTATAGTTTTTCAGTTAAGATCTGCCTCAGGTACTCAAAACAGTGTTTTATATAAAGTTCAAATAATGTGGGGAAATCCATCCTCTCAATTCACCATTGCTTGAGCTCTGATCATAGGGATTTCATTTCTGGCTTCTGGTACCTACAGTGCACTGTGGTCTCTCCTGCCCATTGCAAGGCTGGTCCTGTCACTATCCTTTTCTTCCTCCTCATGACTCCTAGCTTAATTCCATGTAGCCTTCCTTGGCAAACCCTTCCAACACTCCCATCAGTTTGTCTAGGACTATTCTTATAATTGACTTTTCTACTTGAATCTGCTTTGCTAGATTACTTTTTGTTGTCTTCTTGTTTCCTTTACTGGAGATTGAGCCCAGGGCCTTTGCACCAAGCTATATTATTATTAATTATTATTATTATTAATTTTGAGACAGGTTCTTGCTAAGTTCCTAAGTTGCCCTGCTGGGCTAGCCTTTATTCTCTGATTCTCCCAGGATCTAGCATTCGTCAGAAACATTCACAACTCAGGTACAATGAATAGTTAAGTGAACGACAACTTTCAAGAGAAAAGTACAAATAGTATGTACATATGTGTGTGATATCTAATTTTTTCTCAACAATACATTCTAGAGACCCACACAGAGAAAACAGAAGATATAAATATTTCTCACTAGGGTTTGGGATTACAAGTATTTCCTGTTATTTTTGTCTCTATTACCTATATTTTCCACAGCAAGCATATGTGCTTCTTTTCCTTTTTTGATGTATGTTAGCAACCCAGAATAATAGGATTTGTTTTGGGAAACTGATGCACGCACATTACACATCTGATGAACTTCAATGCCTTTACTGCCCTCTGCCTTACCTACCTCTTTCCTTGGCTCCCTTCCCTGCCCTTAAAATTCTTTGTCCTAGTTTCATGTGTAATTGCTATGCTCAAATAATAAAAATGAAAATAATTACCTTAAGACTGGATAAAAAAATACAAAACAAAACATGCACAGCTCTCTTTTTCTAATGCTTTTTAAAAATAAAATGTGCGTTTGCATCTGTATTTGCTGGAACTAATGGTCCCTCATTTTGATTGCAGTGCTTCACAGATTTCATGGTTTTATGTCCACCCAACAAATGACTTTCAACAGCCCTTGACATCAGAGAGAGGTTTGTTTTACATTTCACTGAAGGAGATGCAGATGCCCCAGTCACGTGCATGAACATCTCACATTGAGTGACCACTTGGGAGGGACATTTGATTGCTCTGAGCTTCAGTTTCTTCACAAAAACAATCGAGAGAGACAGGCTGATCTCCCAGAATTATAGATCTACGCTCTAGTGATCGGGTTCCTGTGTGCACATCAGAGATGTTGAGAAACTTAATACCGTGTATCTGTGGAGCTGGTTTGGACCCTGGGCTTGTCTACCACTTCCATGTACTATGCTCTTTATTGAAAAGAGAGGATCACCTCCTGCTCCATCATTTTAGAGACCAAATACTGGATCCTTCTTGTTGATGTCAGGGACTGATTATAACCGGTAGAAAAACTGCTTATGGCGGCAGCCTGTGTCTTCCAGAGTCACAGAGGTTCCACCTGCTGCAGGTTGGATACTGTGTGAGGAAAGGAGTCTGTGCTTGCTGTCTCCTGCTACACTCCTAGAGCATCCACACAACTTTATGTCATTACATAGCTGGCCAAACCAGAGCCTAGAAACTCCTCCGTTCGTGATATTAATAGACATATTACTCAGCTTCTGCATTGTTGGGACAAATTACCCAACACCCCCAACTTGAAGGAAGAGATTTTTGAGCTCATGGATTCAGAGGATTCAGTCCATGGTCAGTTGTTCTAAGGCAGGAGCATCATGGTGGAAGGACATGGGGGAGCAAAGTTGCTCAGCTCATGGTGGCCATGAAGCAGAGCAGGGAAACAACATCAGAAAAGAAGAGGAGGGACTGGATATAGACCTCCATGACCACCCAGACGCACTTACAAATGTGCTTTCTAATGCTGTCGGTGGTTTCCAAGCCAATTGAGCCATGCCAGTAAAACTGACAGGTAAATTTACCTGTCACAATTGAAGAAAATTAAGGATGGACAATTACATCTTTTCTAGACTGTGTAGCCATTATACAGGAAACTTATACACACAGGAAACTTCTCTACCAAATACACCATCACCCTGGACTATATACTGTGTACTGCATTATCTGTCTCCACCATGGAAGTACTTCAACCAGATCAAGTACAAGGAGACATCAACATACACACTGTAGTTTAAATTTTTTAAAAAGCACAGTAAAACACACATTGCTATGTATCCACCTCAAAATATTACCTCCTAGCTTCCAACATCTTCATCTCATCCTTCTTGCCACTTTCTGCAGCAGGTCTGGAAGTCTGTTTTGAGAGTGTTTATAAGGTGTGATGAAAGATACAGTGACTGCCTCTGCCACACACCACCCAACAGAAGGGCAGCTCACAAAAACATGATGCCATGCCCTCACCCACCTTAGTCACTGGATCTGGCACCGTACAACTTCCAGCTCTTCCCCAAAGTCACAATGACCATGAAAGGGAAGCACTTTGAATCCATTCAGGACATTGAGGCAGCCAGGACAGCACAGTAAAAGACCCTCAGGAAAGAGGACTCCAGAGCTGCTGCAGGAAGCGGCAAGGATGATGGGATGAGGGTGTCCACAGAGGGTGAATGATTTTGAGAGGGATTCATGGCAATGTGCTTTTTTAATGTAATAAATTTTAAAAATTTAGACAACCTCTGTATTTTTTACTTCACCTCCTATTTACTTAACCTTTTACTAAATGCCTCCTGCCTGGAAGGATGCCTGCTCTGCTCGGGTAGCAAAGTAAAACACACTTGTCTGCCTTGGTAAATTCTTGCACTCTGGGCTGGAAGTGGCGTCTGAACCAGCCCCACATTGCAGGAGGTCAGGAGTGACTGTGTGAGCGTTCAAGGGCACTCTCTGGCCCACAGGAACTGCTCTTGGGATACCTTTGAATGCGTATTTTAGAGGATCTATGGATGGTGCCCAGGCCTGCAGACCTTGAACAATCGCTCTTTGTAGCACTGCACCAAGTCCTGCCCCCAGAACCCTGCATGGCTTTATCTTTAGTCACCACTTGAAATTCTAGACAGTGCCCGGGCAAGGGCTCCTACACTTGTACTGAACCTGAACTGTGTAGCTGGCTCTGCACATATCTTCCTGACCCCACAAAGCACCCAGTGCTTGAGGATTTCTCAATATTAGTTACTTAGACAAAATAAGAAGTGAATGAATAAGTGACTGAATCAGAAGGGTGTTAAAATTCTACTTTAGCGGAACTGAAACAAATTTCAAATGCAAAAAGGGAATTGTGTAAGTGTGCTTGGAGTTCGGCTCATCAGGAAAAGACTGGCAAAATTTTAGCAGTTAGCTGTGAAGGAGTTCTGGCTCTCCTCCATCTTTCTGATTTCAGAGTCTAAATTTTACACAAATTAGTGTTGTTCGTGCACCCCAAATCTACATGTCTGCTTCACACTAAGCCAGTACCTCCAATACTGTAGCTTTAGAGCTATAAAAGTCCAGGGAGTGTTAAGCCCTGAATGCATTCCATTCCAAGAGCAGGGACCAGAGCAGGAAAGAGCCAGAGTGTTTCTCTTCAGTGAAAGGGAGAACCTAGAGTTCTGAGCTCCAATTTGCATTTGCATATAGAAGAAAAGCAACACCCAACAAGTTTATAGATGTCTGAGGTCCTATCCTATGACCAGAGGAGGCTACGACAGGAAACACTGGATTGCCAGCCAGAGGAAGGTTGGCAAAAGGAAAAGACTCAGGTGTGGTGGCACAAGCCTCTAATTCCAGTGCTCCTGGAGACTGAGGCAGGAGAATTTCAAGTTCAAGCCCAGCCTGGGCAGCTTGATGACTTAGTGAGACTCTGATTTAAAATGAAAAAATAAAATAGAAATGGTCTGAGAATATAGATGAGCATGAGGATCCTGGTTTAATCCCAGTATGAAAAAAAGAAGAAGAAAGAAAAAGAGAGGAAGGAAGGAAGGAAGGAAGAAACAAACAAACAAACAAAGAAGAAGAGAGGAAGTAAGAGAGAGAGAGAGAAGAGGAAGTAGGCTTACATTTGCTCAGCACCTACAGGCGCTTTGCTTGTTTTTTGGCATCTATGTCTTCCGGAAATCTTATGAGAACATCATTATTTTCAATTTATAGATAAGTTAACTGAGCTTTTGAGATGCTCAATAACATCAGTGGTGAATTATGGAATTGAACAGGGATGACTCATTCAAAACCTTTTTACATTTTGCTCACACTGCAGATCAAACCCAAGGCCTTCACAATGAGCTACATCCCCAGCCCTTTCTAGTTTTCACTTTGAGACGGTCTTGCTAACCTGCTAAGTTCCCTAGGCTGGCCTTTAATTTGCAATCCTCCTGCCTCAGCCTCCCAGAGTGCTGGAATGGTAGGAGTGGTTCACCATGCCCAGCCTGACAATACTTGTCCTTCCTGTGACTATGGACAAAGAGCTTGACCTGGGATGGCCCTGACCCGGGTCCAGCCCGGCTGGCAGGTTTTATCACCCTGAGAACCCTGCTTTTCATCCCCAGCAGGCCTCCCCTTCGTAGCCCCACCTGGCCAGGGCCAATAGTGTTGCCTTCAACACCCACTTCTCTGTAAGTTTGGAGTTAGAGGGGACACACTGTGGTTAGAAGCCTGGGGAAGCAGGGGTCCCGTGACTGCTGGTGATGATGTCACCTGTTTTCGCTGGGTTTGCTCTGGAGGTGAGAACTGGGCCAGCCCAGCAGAGCTCTTTCAGCCGGGAATTTTATGAGCAAAGCAGAGAAAGTCATTCTGCTTGCCTAAGGCGGCCCAGGAGCTCCAGGCCACGGCGTTAATTAACGTGGCTGGCAGGGCCGGGACTCCCTGGCAATCCTGTCTCTCGGTAGCTGCCTCCTGGCCCACCGCGTCTCGAACTCAGACGGAGACGTGGCTCTTGTGGGCTGAGCAGCGGCCCCTTCTTCCCAGCCCCGGATCCGGGCACAGGAACATCGGGCTTGCACCCTAATCCTAGGAAACTTCGCCACGGCTCACCGAGTTCCTCCAAGCCCGAAGGTGAAAGGAAACGAAGCCTTAGCCGGTGCCAGGAAAGCCAGTCACACCACCAGCAACCAGCACGGAGCTCTGCGGATCGGAGCTTTCTGCAGCGCGGCTGCTGTTAACACCCGCCAGGCCTCTGATTCTCACATTAGCAAAACGTGCCATAAAACCACGCTGCTGCCGCTCTTCCCACAGGAACCCTGGACCCCCGGCAGCTGGGAGGGAGCCAGACAGCCACAAAGGGGCCATTCATCCCCGGCAGGTCGCCTGCTTGCGCCTCTGGTCTTCTCAGATGAAAGTGCAGGTCACAAGGGTCCAGGTGACAGACTCTTGAAATGTCTGGGTCCAAAGGACAAGGGGGAGAGGGGGGTCAAACCACCTTAATCTACTAGGGGGCAAATGCATGCCCCAGGTGAGGCATTTAGTTTGCGACGTGAATTCCTCGGTCCAGCACACGTCCGATACTCTACAAGATGCTAAGGGTTCAGTGTTCCTCAGAGTTAGCTCATTTGGAAGAGGAGACTGTCCATCACGACTTAGGGCAGGGATATTGACCTTTGCAGACCAATACACAAGAGCCGGGGCCCCCTTTTCCTAGGCGGGGTGCCCAGGATACTGATGCATGTACCTCTCACAGAATATCTGTGCAAGTACTAATGTGGCCAAACTATGAAAGAGTTCAATTTCAAATCAGCTGTGGACGGCGAAGGAGAACATTGGTGGAAGCTGGGATTTTCGCCTCTCGCTTTATGCTGCAGCTGTTCAGACCGGCGCATCACCTTCCACCTCCTGCCTCCCTTTGGGGCAGGTTTTGCTCCTGGAGCCCCGAACCTCACCTTTCCTGCAGCCGAGCTACGCAATGGGCAGGTCTCCTCCAAGCCTGGGATGGCGTCACTGGAAATGTGTTTCCAAGCCACACTTTCCACTCACTCTTCCCGTTCATCCCAGCATAAATCTCTTCCTCCTTTGCTTCCTTAAAGGGATTTTAAAAATCTTGTTTGTGACAACCTGCAAGGGAAGGATTTGAGCTCCCTGCCCAGGAATAACTATGTGCAAATTGAATTTCTTTGCCTTCTTTGTTAATAATTCCATTAAGTGATCTGTATGGGATCCAGTACTAATATTTACTGGGGTTACTGCATGCTAATGTCTGTTATCCAAACACTATTCTGATTTTTAAAATGAAATATTGGGTGCAAGTCCCCTATAATGGGTTTAATACATAATTGTGTATAATACAACTCATTTATTTTCCTTCCTCCCTGCCTGCCTGCCTGCCTTCCTTACCTTCTTTCTTTCTTTTTTCCTTGCAGTAGATTGACTCCAGGGCCCTCTCCAGGGCTGCATCTCTACCCCTTTTTTCACTTTTTATTTTGAGACAAAGTCTCACTAATTTTCTAAATTGCCCAGTTTCTAAGTTCTACCTAGGCTTGAACTTGTAATCTTTCTGCCTCGGTCTCCCAGAATGCTGGGATTATAGACATGAGCCACCGTCCCCAGCTACTCTTCCTCCTAGTCAGGGTGGTCCTGTTTGAGTGGCCTGGTGATTTCTCTGTCTGATTATCCTTCCCCAAGATATTCACATTAATCCAGCTGCAGGACTCTTACTCACCTTTCACATTCTTGGTGATGTTTTCCCTGCCTATCAAATTTAAAATTGCAAGCTCTGGCTACACATGAGCTCCTCATTCTCCACTTAATTTTTCCCTACCGTATTGAAAATAATCTATGCTACTCTACCTACTTGGCTACATATATCATTTGCTCTTTTCCCCATTTAAAATATACTTTCAATGAGATGAAAGTTCATTAGTTTACTGAACAGTTTGAGAACCATGCTCAATCTAGGATAAGATCTCAACAAACGTTGGTTGAATGAATGAATTTGGCATCGGCCGCAAGTCTTTTCGAACTCACTTGGTGCCAAAATTATGGCTTTGTCTTATGATGCAATCGCTGAGCCTGCATTAGGGAAGCATCCCTCTTATTTTTCTGATTCTGTACACTTCAGAGTTGTATTCTTTGGTCTAAAATTTGACTTCTCTGAGCTCAGAATTTTGTTCTGTGTTTTTTTGGTTTTTTTAATGGCACTGGGGATCAAACTTAGGGCAAGCCCTGAGTTTATATTTTCTTCTGTAAAAGGTAAAAACAGTGTACTTTTAGCAGTTTAAAAAAAAAGGCAAATGCAAAGGGTTATTCACAGCAGCACTGTCAAGAATTACAAGATCTTGGAATCAGCCTATTGAGCCAAGATCACAAGTGTGGTCAAATAAACCATGGTACAGTGACACAAGGGCACTGTGAAGCTTTCTAAATGAATCCCAGAGCTCTGGGCAGATATTCCGTGATTTCCAGGCTACAGCTGAGCAAACTCAGAAGCAAAGCAAAGAGCGTGCACAGTCTGCCTTCCATTGCATAACACAGAAGAGGAAATAAGGAAAAATGCATATATCCTAATTTTTGATTAAAACACAAAGAAAGAATACAGTGGAAATTACTGGCATTGTTTACTGTCCAAGAATGGGTGAGAAAGGAATGGAAAGGTTGAGGAGAAAGGAGTGGGGGTACAATCAAGAGTAGAGAAGTGTCACTTTCTAAAGAGATGATTTTGTATGCGGGTATTGTGTAGAACTGCATTAATGCTTCCAATAATATAAGAAAGAGCCAAACTGATAAGACGGGCAGGAAAAAATAATCTAAATGAAATGCAAAAAAAGAAAAAAGAGCTGGATTAATTTTCAGGTAACAAACAAGCCCAC
>RJWM01030154.1:0-23698 GCA_004363535.1 Dasyprocta punctata
ACAGTTTCATCCTTTTAAAAACTTTAATTTTGAGACAAGGTCTTGTTGAGTTTCCAAGGCTGACCTCCGATTTGTCATTCACCTCCTCAAACTCCCAAATAGACAGGTTTATATGTGCGTACCATCATTCCCAGAGAGAACAGTAACAGTTACATATCAAATTCTCTTCAATGGACCCTGGCCAGATTGGGTGGGGGAGAGAATTGTTCAAAGGCTGGACAAAAGGCATGCAGGAATTTCATTCATGCAGAGTATTAAGAAGTTTAGATGTAACTAATATTTTGAGTGACAATATTTAGTATGTATATGTAAAAGATCAATTACATGATAATAAAGAAGCCCTTAAAAATTGAAGAACAGAAACCAGTTATCTAACAAAACATACAAAACCTATTAGATCTTAGTTGTCCTAAGCTCAGTATAAATCAAGTATAATATGACAATTGAAAAACTCTTAGAATGCTGTTGCAGCGGAACATTCCCTCTCCCTCCCCCCCGCCAGTATACTTCAGTTTGTTAGTTGCCCAGGTAATAGTTCGCATTACAGTTCTTGTAACTTTTGTTTCTCAGAAAGGACTGGTCATTGCTATGCATAGTTGGTCACTATGATACATATTGTAACAACCAACCCCCAACTGACAAGCCATTCTTTCTCTCTGTATTCCCTACTTGCTTATCCCATACAAGCCATAGACCACAGAGATCAGGGCCTGATATTTTGGGAATGGTCCCGATCAGTGCCCATCAAAGTAAATAAATCTGCCTCCAAATCCTGGGTGTTGTTTCGGTGTTTCTGCTTGCCGTTGCACTGTAATAGCTACAGTAGTATCTCGGTTCACGAATACTCTCTTATTTTTGCAAGTAATTTGGTTCACAAACGAAAGCATTGGGCAAAATTTTGCTTCTGCTGGAAAAGTTTGCATCTGGTGATAAACACAATCTCTGCCATCTTCCCCACACAAACAGAAACGCAGCCGTCTTCTCCAAATTTGTAAAACAAATTAGGTTCATAAACTGAGGTAGATGGATTATAAATTAGATAAGCTTTGCTAAATCTATGTTGACATTAGAATTAAGATAGAAATTCAGTAGGAAGCTTTTGAGGAGTTTTATTTCTACTACCAAGAGTGTGTTTATTTTGTTTCCTCAACATAAAAGAGTTTTTGGTTCATGTGTATCTGCCATTATTGAATCAAAAGACATTCTTACATGTATTTTGATAGCCTTGAATGCACAATAGAGGTACTAATTGTGACCTAAAGTGTATGGTAGTGTATGGTACTAAATACACATTTTCAATCTAATATCATTTCATCTTAGGAACATATTTTAAGATATTCATCTTCACTCCTGGTGATTCAAACAATTGTCATTAGAAAAGAATCACCATATACAGTGGAAAAATGGCATTAAACCAAGAAAATTCATTATTTTTTAGAAATAATATGAAGTTTGATGAGAAGGTTTGGTAGTTGATAACAATAGGAAAGCCTGAACATTCTAATATGGAAATGAGTGCATAGCTATGCCTATCACTTTTAAAAATACAAATTTATCAAGAATTGTTTCACATTTGCTTTTCCTTATAGATAAATGTGTTTTTATTATTTGGTTTTGATATTTTCTTAAGCACAAGTTGATGATATTCAATGACTAGTGAAAGATACATACAAAAAAATGGAAAAAACAGAAATCACCTACAATAAAGGTGTGACAAAGGAACATTTGAAAGTTAGAATCCTAAAATGGTGTTAATATTTTTAGTAGAGTAATCATATTATTTATTTTGTTCAACTATTATTTCCAGACACAAAAGCAGGCACTTAAAAATGAAACTCCATTTTCATATTTATTTTTGTGGTAAGAAGGATTGAATCAGGGTGTTTTGAATTGTGCTACATCCCCACCTCCTTTTATATTTTTTGCTTTGCAACAGTTTCACTAAGCCACCAAGTCTTTCAATTTGGGCTCAAACTTGTGGTCCTCATGGCTCAGCCTCTCATAGTGCTGGGATTACAGACACGCACCACCACACCTGCCAGGATTTGTATTTTGATAATGAGATAATGATGATCTTAAACGTTGGCTGTACCATTACCCAAATGTTCTTTGTTTACGTGGGTGCAAATTACCTTGGATGCTTTTTTGGGCACAAGGAGTTCCTTGACTTTCAAAAAATCTGTGTTGTTGTTCACTGTAATGTGGAAAAAGGTAAGAGAGAATGATCAATCACTCAGTGAAATATCCAGAAGCTGAACTTGTAAATAATTCAAGAAATGATTTTAAAAACTAATTATAAAACCAAAAATGATTAAAATTAACTATGGGGTATAAAATATCTTGTTAAATCACAGAGCTTTTGAAAAATTACCTATAGATACTCGATAAACAGCAGAAAAATCTTTTCCTGTTCACACTGCTTTGGAGAGTTCACTGATGTGTGCCATGAAATTGGAAATGGCAAGGTGAATCAATAGCATGTAAGGTGGCTTAGGAAGGAGAAAGGATCACTGACCTAAAAGTCAATGGTCATTAGTTC
The DNA here is from genome assembly GCA_004363535.1 of Dasyprocta punctata. Lineage (NCBI taxonomy): Eukaryota > Metazoa > Chordata > Mammalia > Rodentia > Dasyproctidae > Dasyprocta > Dasyprocta punctata. The sequence goes on from RJWM01030154.1 coordinate 2,540, forward strand.
TTGCTAGTTCTTTGATTTGGGCCAAGTTATATTTCCTCTTTGGACCTTAGAATTTTCACTCATAAAATAAGTGTTATGATACATAAGTCTTACTGTCTCCTGTAGTTTCAAAGTACTGTAATGACTAGATAGTCTAGTGAATTTTTATTCTGTGTTTTCCATTTGGATTTTCACATTTATTATGAAATATTAACTTCTATACTACAGAGGTCTGTCCCAAGAAGAAGGGAATTAAATTAGTAAAGAAAATGGATTTAAAACATTTGGATAATGCTTTTCAAGCAGCAGTATGTGCTCCTGAAATGCAGATAGAACATGTTTAATATTCTCTCTCCCTCTTCCCTAGCACAGGCGCTCACGCGCACTCATGCACACATCTCTACTCTTATCTCCACCTTAACCATGATTATTTTAGAAAATAGAAGACAGTCTCAGCATATGTAGAAGTCGCAATATTACATTCCTTCTATTTCTGTGTTGTTGGGCACCCTAGAAGTCAGGACAGTAAAACAAGTCAGCAAGAATGCATACTAAATGCCTGCTGCAAGCCCAACTTGTGCCCAATGATATGAAAGACAAATATGTAGCTTGTATGCAACCTGATACATATGTATGGATATATAAGATTTATTTTAGCATATAATATACAAGTATAGATATAGACAGATGCAGATATATTTGAAACCAAGTCTTTTGTATCTGATCCCTTTGCAACTCTGTAACCATCTGATGAACACGAGGAGATTGTTATCTCTGAGGACTCTGATAGACCTAGTGCAAAGGGGGAAATGATATTCTTATCTCCATGTATCCCTTGTAAAAATAGCTGGTCATCATAAGTATCTTCTTGACACACTGGGTTTGCTTGAGGAAAAGATGCTGATTAGTATTTTATCACCATTCCTGAAAAGCCGAGCATTCCTAGCTTTCATCAGAGAAAATAGGAGTTCTAAATCAAAGTTCAGGGGATGTTCAGACATGAAGCATAGAGTCAGTAGTTGGATCATATTCATACATAAAATCTCCAATTAGTGCTAAGTATTTTCATTGGTAAATATACGATAATGTTTCTGTCTTGTCTGGCAACAATATAGATAAAATGAGTATTTAAATTTATTGACTAGCTTATTAGGGATGAAAATAGAGAAACAAATGGATTCTGTATTAAAAATAAATTGAAAGGCATGGTTTTTCTAATTTTCCTGATAGATGTTTTATAAAATAAACCACTGAGAAAATTAATAAAATATTAGTGTAATATCTAATGTCTATCTAATCTTAACTGAATTTCTTCTCTCGTATAGTATAAAATGACAGTTGTGGTTAATGATCTATAGGTCCTTTCTGGAAATATTAATTTCAGTCACTTTTCAGTTAGTAACTCAAGTGTTTAACAATTGTTTTTTATGTGCCTGAACTTTAGTCAGTAATATTTACTCCACTTATTAAATTTCAAAAGAACAAATGAATAATTATTTTATTAATGTTTTAGAAAAAGTAATGGACATTTTCAATAAGAGATATGGATTGTAATTATATATTTGGGGTATAATTGAACCTGAATAGGCACATAAAGTATATGACAGCAAAAATAAAACTTGTTAATGCAGTTTCACCAGAAATTTTTGTGAAAAAGCATTAGAGCACTACAAACTTAGAGGCAATAGGTGTTTTTGCATTTCCACTTAGTATATAAATGGTCATCTGATTTTTGTTTATATAACCTTGAAGAAATCCAGTAACTTCAGCATTTATCAAATGGTGCCTTCAATGTAGTCTCATTAAAACTTTGGGGATCAAAGCATATAATGATCAAGATTATATCATTTTTGTCACATTGTCAGGATTTTCCTAATAGCACTAAATAAATGCATGGGTTCATGAAACATCAGAGAAATTGACTAACCCTTATGTTTCTGTTGGATATGACTATCATAATTTTTAAAGATATTATTTAAAGCAAAATATTTTAACAATATGACTAGCTCTATTTTTGTTTACTTGTTAAATGTCAGTCACAAAAGCACTTTCTTATGTCCCTTAAATTACAAGCCACATAGCTAGCAAACAATCCTAACCTTAAGAAACAATGATGTGGAAAAATGAATTTCCAACAAATCATCCAAACCCTGGAACACTGAATCAATATAAAAGGGGGACGATAACACTTGACCTCTTTCCAATTTCCTTTTGATCACGACAAGTGGTTGGTAATTCTCTGCTAAAGTGTGGTGAGCCATGTTGGCAATTTGTATCAACAGATGTTTCCATTAAGTTGATTGTGTGAAGTAAAGTTTCTTTCAAAATAAAAGCAAGACTCTCTCAGCTGCAGTTCTTGAATTTTTTCTCACAACCAGAAGTGTAGGGTCTCACTTATCTCCATAGATTTGCAAAATGTATGCTACTTACTGGGCTGGAACAAGACAAGAGTCATGATTTGATCCATGGGACCAAGGACTGTAAATATTAAGTTACCATTTGGTTGAATAGTTTATCTTAAATAGTATTCTACTTTAGAATAAGAGTAGAGGGAACACATATGAGTCAAGTACTTATGGAAGATCTTGTGCTGGATACTATATTCATTAAATAAATCCACTTTCAAATCTTAAACTGGCAATTTACTAATTCTATAATTTTGTCATTATCACAGTCTCCTTAGGTTTCAGTTTAATTTTGGTGTAAAGGTAACAAACCCAGCCAATCAGGACTGGGAAAGATTCTCTGAGATAATGCGTACATAGAACTGTGCAACATTACTGGGTATAGTTATTATTCAGTAACTATCAGTTGTGAAGAATGAGGATCATGATGGAATAGATGAAGACTGGTCATGATTGTTTATTGGAGAAGTGATGGCGATTTTCCTCACGCCTGATACACTACGGCCTGTTGCCGTTAGCAGGAAAGAAAACAGTGATGCAAAATAAAAATAAAAGGCGCCTTTCATGTGATCAGCTTCTATCCAGTACAAATTGTTGGGGTTGTGTTCTTTTTTCCCCCTGTGGTTACTAGAGATATTTTTGTAGAAGAAACATTTTATTCTAGTTCAAATTGAAACTTGATGTGTCTGTGCTGTGAGGAGTTTGTCTCAGGGTCCTATGGGGCACAGAGCATGTTTGTCTCCTTGACTGGACTGGTCAAACTTGAAGTGATGGAATCACAGCTAGAAGTGAAGATGAAAACACTCAAATTGTCCTTGATTTTACATTACTGCAACAGTTGGAGCTTTCTGCTGAGCAGTATAATGACAGAGAAGGAGAGTTATATGATTCTTCTAAAACTTGGGCTAGAGCTCAGACTTCATAATAAACCAGCTATGACAACTTGATCAGTACTTTCAAAGTTCTTAATCTTTGTGTCTTCATCAGACAGAGCATGTACAACCACTTTTTTTAAAATGATGTATAAAGATATTCTTATAATTCACAAATTCTAGACAAACACAAAGTGAGGCTAATGTCTGTACTAATATTCCAGTATTGTGAGTGAGGAAAATCTGGAAACAATAAAATATGAAAAGAAGTTAAGAAAATGGATACAATCAGAACACTTGAGTGATGTAGAAAGGCTCTGCCTCAGAGGAAAAAAATTAAAATGTTATGGGAACGACATTATACTTAATACGAAGTGATTTCCTACTCTAATTCTTTTTAGCCTAGGTCCTGAAGACAGGCTTGCTCTAAATACATTCTGAGATGAACCAGGAAGTGGCTCAGCAGTCCTACATGAAGTTATATCATAGCTGTAAAGTAACATGTTTCATGTAAGAACAAAGAACAAAGCAAGTATTATGGCACCCGATTCAAACAAAATCAGCCACTAAATGGAACCAGAGGGAAAGTTAGGAGGAACACTCCCACTCCCCTCCTACGCTACACTCCCCCAAAGGCTATCAATTCCATAGGATTCATATCTACTTGCCAAGACATCTATCACAGTTTAACTTCTTAACTAATACTCTGGACATGGAGAATCAACCAGCTGTGGATCTACTGATTTTTTTACTGTTGATTTTGCATTTTCTTTATGATTCCGCGAAGTATATTTTGTGTATCTTACTGACATCAAGAAATACTGCCAACAGCATTCATTTAAGAGATGAATAATGGTAGCCAATGAAAGGGTATGAAATTATTTCAGTCTGATTTGTTTTAAGTGAACCCTGAATGTCTCCCTGTGGTCACAGCATTTATTCCATAGAAGATTTGGGTACTTTCAGGATCTTTTATTTTAAATTGCTTCCAAGGCTTCTCCCACTTCTAGAACATTATTAATAAAAATTTCATTAAAATTCTAGGGATTATCTTTTTATTTTGAGTATTTGGGAACATTTTGTGACTATCTTCTTCAGCAATAACTAACGTGGGCAAGAAATGGGCAAGAAATTACCACAATAAATATTTTCAATCATTCCTTACCTCTCTTACTCATGTAGTACAATTAAAATTATCTATTATTGTTCTTAGGTTTAGAATATGCAAGTGCCCCTCTGGACTTAGAAATTGTGAATTAACACAATATTGTATGCACTTTAACAAAGATCTTTGTAAATGATCATTACTATTGTATCTCATGTAGACTCAGTCACTACAAACTACTTTGGTCTAGAATTTTAGGAAGATATTTTGTGATTGTGATGGTAGGAAGGTGAATAAGCAAGAAATGTGTCACATGCATGTGAAACTTGTAGTCAAAGGATGATACACATCAGCCTTCTACAATCCATGTATGTAATAGAGGTATATGAGAAGAGGCTGAATTTATGCTCTGATAGGCACATGCATTGTAGTCCATGGGAGATGTTTTCCTGAGAACACAAAATGGAACTTGGCATTCCCAAGGTGAAAGAAGACAAGAATTTGGGTGTTTTGCAGGAGTCAAAACCAAGATCAGAGTTCCTTATGGTGCAAAATTTAAAACGTTCTTAGTATACTAAGGCAAAAGACTGTTCCAAAGAATGGAAATAAACATGAAGGATTAGATGAGCGGTCAACTGTGTTCTGTGTAAAAGTGTCAAATCATACCGGTATCCAGGGATTGCCCTATCACTTGATTTTCTCCTTATCTATTTTCATTCCTGGATATTTCCTCTCCATCTCCCTGAACAACCCCCTCTACTTGCATCTTGGATGCACCTACCTACAGACACATGTTGGGCCATTCCAGGTATGCACACATGTGTTCATAAGTGTAGTTTCCTGCATGACTAGCCAGAAATACACCTAACTCTTCCTAGATTTCTACAGATAGGCAAGCCATCAACAAACCATTGATCCGACTGAATGTACATAGATGTTTACATATGAGGTCATATTATACAGGCATGTTCATGCAAATATACGCATTTACAATCTATTTTTCACACATATGCATAATGATTTTATCCTTTTAACTTAAGAAACAAAAATCGTTGGTACCAATGTATAGGTTTCCTACATTCTGTGAGCCCTTCTAGCTTTAATGCAGGTATAAGCAACATGTTTCCCAAAGAAAAGTGATTTGTGCTATATATTGTTGTGAGCACTTATTAAACATGATGACCAAAGGTAAATATTGCCATTCTTCATGAATGAATAGTTCTTCTGCTTTTGAAAGAACTTTGACTCATATTCTTTTATTTATTCACTCTGCTTTTTTGGAAATACATTAGCTAAATAAGAATAAAATAATTTCAAGCCATATGAAAAACATTTTATCATAGAAATGGATGCCTTTTGTGATATTTTAAAAAAATTTTCTTATTGTGTATGAAATAGTAATACCAACAGTGAAAACGTGGTTGCTGCAGAGTTCCATTTTCAGTTTTCACAGTCTAACTTATATCACAACAACTCTTCCATTATGAAAAGCTATAAAAACTGCATAAAATACAAAGAACAGTTGTTTAAAGGATTCTGAAGGCAATAAAAGGACTCAGAATTGTGGGGCCAATACTCTGAGAGTAATAAAATACATTAAAATAGACCTGACCTTTTCTGTTTATCTCCCCTCATTATCAGTTATTGTGAATAAGTAAGCAAACCTTGCTATGATTTTGATTGGTATTGAATAATAACATTAAAGAACTTAATCTAACTGATATTTGTAGAGGACTGTACCACAGAATTACAGTAAATACTGTTCAAATTTACTTGGAAAGTTACCAATAGTAGGCACGTTACAGATCAAGAAAGAAACTTTAACACATCAGAGCAGAGATTAAATTCACCCAAGAGAATAGAATTAAGTTAAATATCAGTATCAAAAATTTAACAATATAATCCCTTAATATTTGACATTATGGTTTCTCATTAGAAGCAAATTGTGTCAAAAAGAAGTCACAATGGATACTAGAAAATCCTGGAAAACCAATGGTAGTATAGTTGGCCTATTATAATTTATGGGATGCAAAGTCATACCCAGATGCAAATTTGTGGCCACAAGTGTATATATTAGAAGACTGAAAGCAAAGAATTTAATATATTTCAATTAAAAGGCCATAAGAATATAAAATTAATCCCTCCAATTATAATAAACAATAATTATATGTAGCAAAATCTAGTAAATAAGAAACAATAATATGATAAACCAATAAAGTCAAAAGTTGTTCATTTAAAAAAATTACATTTATAAGTACCTAATAAACGGGAAAAGAAGGCATGCACAATGATGAATATCAGGATAAAAGTAAAGGAAATGATTATAGATTCTTAGTTACCTTTCTGGTCACTGGTGCATAATACCAAGCACACACAATTCTAAAGAGGAAAGGTTTCTTTTGGCTCATAGTTTGTAGGAATTGCAGTCCTTTGTTGGCCGTCTCCAAAGCAGGGTAGTAAGGCAGAGGTTGATGGCAGACAATAAACACCTTCATGACATAAAAGCAGAAAGCAGAAAGAGAAAAAATAATGAAGGAGGGGGGGATATATCTTTTAGGCCATGATCACGGTGACTCACCTTCTCCTCCTAGACATCACCTCCTGATATCGCATTCAGCTATGAATGCATGAAAAGTATCATGTCTCCGTGATCTAATTACCTCCTGTATGAAGTTTTGGGGGATCATCTAGATATAAACTATAATGTCTGCCCCTGGCCCCCAAAAGATCATACACCTCCCTTTATGGGAAATACATTTAGCCCATCTGAAATAGTTGCCTAAATCCTAAGTTTCAGACTCAGTACTTGTTTTATACTCATGCAGAATGCAAAAATTGTGGGGTCAGGAAAGCTTCCATCGAGATTTCAGAAGAAGGTCTGGGAGGTCAGACAGTGTATCTCTGACAGAAGAGTTTGTGAAGCTGTGAATATGAATCCAAAAATGCATTGGAAATCTCAGGATGTTGGAAAATCCAGGTACATGGAACGTCTAAGAAAAGTTGCAAGTAATAAGCAAAGCCAGGCTGAGAGAGAGGCCATGAGGTTGTAACCAGGGCCCAGAGATATAGCTCAATGGCACAGCACTTGCCTGGCAAGCACAAGGTCATGGATTTATTCTCAGTATCAAAAAATATAATAAATTAAAATAAAATAAATTAAAAATAAAAGCAAAATGGTGTAAACAGCTGTCTTTGTGTTATGATTTGGATTTTTGTTTTGGGGAAATGAAGTTTGAAGACCACAAAAGAGAACATGAATAGCGGTGGGGAACGACTGAATGTTTAATAGAAAGAATAAAATGAAAACCGTCCCACTTGTTGGGAGAGGGATTTCCATAAGGTGAAAACCATAGATATTTAAATCCATTGGCCTTTTAAATAGTTTTTGGTATAGTTGAACATGACAAAACACAGGGATGCTCCGTGTTGCTGGTAGGCTTTTGTTGTCTGGAAGGTCATCTGTTTTGTTTGTATTTTACTTTTTTAGGGTGTTTTCACTTGTTTAGGATTCTATTTTTTGTCTTGTGCATTTTCTTATGCCCTGATGGTATGTTTATTTAAATCACTTATTTGAGCCATTGCTTATTTAGGCCATGACTTTTAGCTTATTTTAGGTTAACTATTTAGGACTTGTGCCCTGTCTAATATTTTTGTCTCTTGGTTCTAAGGGCAGTCCCACAGGGATGAGACCTTCCTAGAAGTTTGGAGTTCACATCTTGTCACAGATAGCCCTGAAAACTAGACAAGGAATGAAGGAATTGAACGATTTACTTGCTGGATTTTGTTCTTACTTTGGTCCCACACTTTTCTGTCCCCCTATTTCTACCTTTTGGAATGGGAATATTTCTCCTATATCATTGTATGTCAGAAGTGTCTAACTTTATTTTCATTTTTGCAGGGGCTCGCAGCTGAGTTTATATTAAATCTCAGAGGAGATTTCAGACTGGGACTTGAACATGGAATCACCAAGGTCTGCCACCAGCTAGAGAAGTAGCCGGGCTCTCTTCTACCTTGGCTGATGGCTGAGAGATATGAGCCAAATCCTGATGAACAAATTCCTGAAGCAACCACCATTTTGGAACATGGTGCCCTGGGGAGTCTCTTTTCAAAGCAGTCTTTCACCTTTACAATTGTGATCCTGCAAAGGGTGGAGCTTTTATTCTGTCCCTCAAGGTATTTTTCTTGCTGTTCTGTTTCAAGGTACCTGTTGTCTTTTTAATGCTAATCTTTTTAGCAATCAAGTTATACTCTTCTTGATATCTGCAGGCCCCAAATTAACAGGTGGTTCCTTACTGGTAAAACTCAATCCTTTAAAATAATTCAGCTATACTTTTGCTCTTGATTCTCAAAGTAGAGCTAGCTAAAAGCCTCCAACAGTAGCCAGGCCACCAACTCAACATTAGAGTGCCTTGAAATTTCTTCTGCTAGATTAATTAGTTTGCCACTTTTAATTTCAGGCTCCTGCAATGTCTCTGACATTGAGCAAAATACAGACAAATTTTCTTCTGCCAGCATATAGCACACATGATCTGTAGCCCAACTGCCAAAGGAATCCTTGCTCCTAACTAAAACCTCCTGAGTCTGAACTTCAATGACAATATTACAGTCAATGTTCTGATCTTACAACTTCTGAACATAGTTTTCCATTGAGCTCAGTTCACAGTAACTTAGGGCTACTTCTCCATTCAGCATAAGTGAAACTAAGAGTAAAGGAAAAAGTCATTCTTTGTCTAGTAAATAAATCTGAAAATTAAAATGTACTCTTCCAGCAAACTCCATGTGCATTTGGCATCACCAATGGATTCTTTCAAAATACTAAAAGAGCAAATGAAATTGCATTTATATTATATGAACTTTTGCAAAATGCAAAGAAGATTTCCTGAGTTTTTCAACAAAAACAATAGTCAAATATCAAAATTGGCAAGGGTACTACAAAATGGCAAATAGTATCCAAACTCTTAGTTAACACAAATTCAGAAAAATGAAATAATAAGAGTTTGATTTATTAACATATTATTTCAATTTACTGCATACAAATTTCTGATTGCAGATAGTGGAAAACCATGGTGATCTTACTTCCTAGATTATTATAAATAGGTTAATAAAAAAGCCCCCAGGTTTTTGTATATGAAATCTATTTTATATAACTTTCTATGCAATAAATCTCCATCATTTTGATTGTCAATGTGTACAGATTTGAGCTCTACCTGATCCCGCGACTCAGCGCAACTGACCAGCAGCACAATCAGTCAGCATCACAGGACACAGAACCATACAGGTCCCAGAATAAAATGACAAAACGAAAGACAAAGAAGCAGTCTCAATCCAACAGCCCACCTAGAAAAAACCCAAGAGACACCGAAATGGAAGACACTGGCAGTCACACAACTGAACTTTCTGAAATGATAGCAAACGCAGTAAAGAAACAGCTCAATGAAGCTATAGAGAAACTCAAATCAGAAATAATTGCTCAGCTAAAAAATGAAATGACAATCATTATGAAAGAAATGTTGTGTGTATTTAAAAAAGAGCAAGATAAAAAATAGAAGAGAATGAGAAAATGGTGGAAACTTTGAATGAACAATATAAGACATGAATAGAATGCATGAAACAGATTCAAAGGGAAATTCAGGAAATGAAAAATTCCATGGAAAGTTTGATAAACTGCTTGAATGAAGCTGAAGATAGAATCTCAGACCTTGAAGACAGCATGGGAGCTTATGGCCACAAAAGAAGCGATCTCTTAAAAACAGTAAGGAACCAAGAAACAACAATTCAACAGCTGTAAGACGATGCCAAGATAAATAACATAAGATTAATAGGCATTAATGAAAAAGCAGGGGTCAATACTAATGACCTGAGAAGACTATTCACTGAAATAATAGCAGAAAACTTTCCAAACATGGGGAGAGAATCTGATATCCAGATAAGTGAGGCACACAAAACCCCAGTTAGTGATAATCAAAATAAATCTTCACCCAGACATATAATACTTAGGGTATTTGAAATATAGCACAAGAACAAAATAATAAAAGCTGTCAGAGAAAAGAAACAGATCACCTATGAAGGAAAGCCTATCAGAATCATGGCAGACTGCTCAACACAAACCTTTAAGTCAAGAAGAGCGTGGAGTGAAGTATATCAAATCCTGAAAGAAAACAACTTTCAACCCAGATTGATGTACTCTGCAAAACTATCCTGAAAAATTGATGGAGAAATAAGATGCTTTCATGACAAAGAACAACTAAAGAAATTTATGGACACCAAACCAACACTACAAAGAGTACTGAAAGACACTCTAGAAAGAGAAGAAGATACTACAATCTTAAGAACAACACTAAAAGGAAACCACTAAGCAGGGCAAATAATTAAACAGAAAATGTAGAAAACCAACAACAGAAAGATACCATGACAAGGATGAGCCAGTACATATCAGTTATATCAATCAATATAAATGGTCTCAACTCACCAATAAAAAGAAACAGATTGGCAGAGTGGGTTAAGAAACAAAATCCAATCATATGCTGTGTACAAGAAACACATTTCACTCAAAAGGAAATTCACAGACTAAAAGTCAAAGGTTAGAAAACAATACCCCATGCAACAGGAACCCAGAAAAAAGCAGGGGTAGCTATTATGATTGCAGACAATACGAACTTCAAACAGAAAATGATCAAAAGAGATAACGAAGGTCATTACATACTTGACAGAAGAAAATTTCAAGAGGAAGAGATAACAATCATGAATATATATGCACTAAATATGGGAGAACCCAAGTATGTAAGACAATTCTTAATAGACATGAAAAACCAAATAAACAGTAATACAGTTATAACTGGGTACCTTAACACCCCACTGTCATAGAGAGACAGAACAATCAAACAAAAAATCAGCAAAGAAATAACAGAGCTGAATCAAACTTTTGAACAAATGGACCTAGTAGATGTGTACTGAGTATTCCACCCATTAACATCAGAATACACCTTCTTCTCAGCTGCACATGAGTCATTCTCTAAAATAGATCATATACTAGTCCACCAAACATGATTCAGTAAATGCAAAGGAATTGAAATAATTCCATGTATATTATCTGACCATAGCGCAGTAAAATTGGAAATGAATGACAAAAAACAACGTACAGTAACTGCATAAACACATGGAAATTAAATAACACTCTACTAAACAACAAATGGGTCACAGAAGAAGTTAAAGAAGAGATTAAACAATATCTATAATTGAATGAAAATGCAAATACAAATTACCAGAACCTGTGGGACACAATGCAAGCAATCCTCAGAGGGAAATTTGTAGCACTAAACTCCCACATCAGAAAAATGAAAAAATAAAAAAAAACACACATAAACAACCTAATTCTGTACCTCAAACTTCTCGAAAAAGAAGAGCAAGTCAAGTCCAAAACCCAAAGAAGGGAGGAAATTATCAAGATTAGAGCAGAAATTGATACAATTGAAACTAAGAAAACAATACAAAGAATTAATGAATCTAAGAGTTGGTTCTTTGAAAGAGTAAATAAAATTGATAAACTCCTAGCCAACCTTATCAAAAAGAGGAAAGAAAAAAGTCAAATTAATGCAATAAGAAATGAAAAGGGTGAAATCACTACACACCTTGTGGAAATACAGAAGATCATCAACACCTACTTGGAAAACCTTTATTTACATAGATTCAATAACACAGAAGAAATGGACAGATTCCTAGAAACCTATGAATCAACAAAGTTGAATCAGGAAGATGTAAAGCTGCTGAATAACCCAATTTCAGCTAATGAAATTGAAAATGTAATCAGGACCCTACCAAAAAAGCAAAACCCGGGCCCTGATGGATTGGCCACTGAATTCTACAATAAATTTAGGGAAGACTTAATGCCAACACTCCTCAAACTCTTCAATGAAATTGAAAGGGAAGTAAGTCTCCCTACCTCATTCCTGGAAACAAGTATTACCAAAACCAGAGAAAGACCCAACCAAAAAAAAATTGCAGGCCAATCTCCCTAATGAACATAGATGTAAAAATCCTCAATAAAATACTGTCAAATGGAATACAGAAAGTTGTCAGAAAGATATACACCATGATCAAGTGGTATTCATCCCAGGAATGCAGGGATGGTTCAAGATATGCAAAGCAATAAATGTAATACACCATATCAACAGGGTCAAATACAAGAACCACATGATCATCTCAATAGATGCAGAAAAAACTTTCGACAAAATCCAACACCCATTCATGGTAAAACCCCTAAGAAAATCAGACTAGATGATCTGTACTTCAGCCTGATAAAAGCCACATATCATAAACCAACAGCCAACATCTTAATGAATGGAGAAAACCTGAAAACTGTCAACCTAAAATCAGGAACAAGACAATATGTGCCTTATCAACACTCCTATTCAATATAGTTCTGTAAATACTAGCCAGAACAATTAGACAGGAGAAAAAATTAAACAGAATAAGGATAGGAAAGGAAGAAGTAAAATTATCATTATTTGCAGATGATATGATACTCTACATAGAAGACTCCCAAAAATTTATTAGAAGACTTCTAGAAGGACTAACCAAATTCAGTAATGTTGCTGGATACAAGGTCAACACTCAAAAATCAATAGCATTCTTGTACACAAACAATAAATTCACTGAGAGAAAAATAAGGGAAACCACACCATTCACTATAACAACCAAAAAAATTAAATACTTAGGAATCAATCAAACAAAGGAAGTAAAAGATTTATACAGTGAAAACTACATTGCTCTGAAGAATGAAATCGAAGAAAATTTCATGAAATGGAAAGATGTTCCCTGTTCATGGATAGGAAGAACAAACATCATGAAAATGGCCATTCTACCAAAATTATTATACAGATTTAATGCAGTCCCAATCAAAATAGCACTTGCCTACCTCACAGAGCTAGAGAAAGCATTCCTGAAGTACATCTGGAACCAGAAAAGACCTAGAATAGCACAGGCAACTCTGGACAACAAAGGGAAGGCAGGAGGATCACAATCTCTGACTTGAAACTATACTATAAAGCTACTGTGCTAAAACCAGCATGGTACTGGAATCAAAACAGACCTGAAGATCAATGGAATAGATTAGAAGATACAGTCCCAACTGCAAACACACTTAGCCACCTCATCTTTGACAAAGGGGCCAAACATGTACACTGGAAAATGGTAGCCTCTTTAGAAAATGGTACTGAAAAAACTGGCTTTCTATATGCCATAAACTAAACTAGATCCATGTCTATCACCATGCACTAAAATAAAGCCAAAAGGGATCAAAGATCTGAAAATTAAAACAGAGCCACTAAACTTATTAGAAGACAAAGTAGCTAAAAATCTTGATGACATAGAAGTAGGCAGAGAGTTCATGAACAAAAATCAAATTGCACAGGAAACATTTCTCAGAATCAACAACTGGGATCTCATCTTACTAAAATTTTTGAATGTCAAAGGAAATCTCCAACAAAGTGAAAAGAATACCCACGAACTGGGAAAATATCTTAGCCAATTGTCCATCAGACAAAGGACTTCTATCTAAAACATATAACGAATTAAAAGAAATCAGGCCCCTAACATTCAAAGGTCCAATCCAAAAATGGGCATCTGAGATGAATACACACTTCTCAGAGAAAGAAATACAAATGGCAAATAAATACATGAAAAAACGTTCAACAGCAATGGTCATTCGGGAAATGCAAATTAAAACAACACTGAGATTCCATCTCACTCCAGAAAGAATGGCCAAGATTAAAAAATCAATCAACAACAAATGCTGGAGGGGCTGTGGGGAAAAAGGAACTCTTCTCCACTGTTGGTGGGAGTGTAGACTTGTGCAACCACTGTGGAAACCAGTGTGGAGATTCCTCAAGAAGCTAGGATTAGAGATCCCATTCAACCCAGCTAGCCCACTTCTGGGCATTTTCCCAGAAGAACTGAAAACCTCATACCACAGTGATATCTGTGCATCCATGTTTATAGCAACCTAATTTGTAATAGCCAGATCTTGGAAACAACCCAAGTGCCCATCAATCAAAGAATGGATAAAAAAGTTGTAGTTATTTTTTACAATGGAGCACTACTCAGGTATCAAGAAAGATTGCATTGAGACTTTTATAAGTAAATGGACACGACTTGATACCATACTCATAAGTGAGATAAATCAAACCCACATGTATAAATACCATATTGTCTCCCTAGTGTAAGAAACTGAAAAAGTATATATGATCCAAAATCTACAATAAATACTATATAAGTGTGAAAAACTGCTTGAAGAGCAAAAGTAATTGGAAAGGGAATAGGGGGAAAGAGGGAAGGGAAAATGAAAAGATATAAATCTGTATATATGAATATGTAAGGTAACTAAAATGAACATACTGCTGAATATATTTGTTATTGAGAAGGAACGGTTAATGTTTATATGATTAGATCAATTTTGCATGTCTATGTCTGTTAATGTAAACAAACATTTTGAAGATAACGATATGCAATATTGCAACCATTGTCAATTTTCTATCATTCTGTTTTGTGGACCTACAACGTTACTGTTGTGCATTTGCTCTAGTCGTTTGTTTGTGTCTATTGCTTTTTGTGTTTCTTTTATGTGTCTTTTTTCTCTTAAAAAATGTGCAGATTCACCTTATGCATTCTTATGTCTTTACAGTATCTCAGGATTTGTATTCTAATATAGTAGCTGCTGTCAATTTTCCACCATTGAAACAAGTTTTGTAATGCACAATTTGTTTATGTTATTTTTACTATTTATTTATTTAGTCCTGGGAATCAAACTCATGACCTCATGTTTGCTGGGCAGGTGCTATGTCACTGAGCTATATCCCTGGCAGCCATATTCTTTTTCTAATTATTGTTGTTAATTGGTACATTCTTGTAATACATTTTGATAACTTTCATTCATCATGGGGAGTTGGGGCATATACATGACTGCTGCAACCTTTTCTAGCCATTTTCTGCTGACAAGGTCCAAACATGGAAGAAAATAGACCCATGTTCTGCTGACAGGTTCCAAACATGGAAGAAAATAGACCCATGTTCTGCTGACAAGGTCCAAACATGGAAGGAGGACATCTTCTAAGAAAAGGTCGCAGCATAAAAATTGGCTTTGTGGGAATGCGTTAATGTTTCTTGAGAACTAATGTGTTAATTGTGCTCTGATCCAGTTCGGAAAATTTTTCTTCTTTATTTCCCACGCACAAAATCAGTAAACAAAGTACAGACTCCCTAAGAACAAAGGGATAGTTAATAAAATGTTTTTCTACAATTAATGGTGTAGTGGTCTGATACCAACTCAGACCGATGAGGCCAAGGCCAGAGTAGAAGTTTGAGAGCCTTTAATGATAATAATAATGATCAGCTGGCTGGGGCTGCCTGAGAACCCCCGTGCAGAGAGGCCAACACGTTACTATGTTTTGTCTTTTAAGAGAGACAGGGTAAATAACACATCCTTGCAGCTGTGAGAACATCGCAGGGGGAAAAGGGGGGCTAACTCATGGCTGAATATGGTCTTGTGTTTTGCAGGCTTTTAGCTAGGCTACCACAATGGAGCATTTAGAACAATTCGACCCCCTATAGCACATTAGACCTCCCTAAATCAAGATTGATATTTTGAATTTTTTTTTTTTTTGTGGCACCGGGGATTGAACTCACAACCTCGCACCTACCAGGGCAGGTGCTTAAGCCACTGAGCCAAACTCCCAGCCCCCAAGATTGATATTTTAAAACAATTGTTAAGATTTTTTCCCATAGGTAAATAGAGAAACTTGATTCAACTAATTGAAAACCAGTCAGTAATCTATTAGTAGCCAAAACATGCTTCAAGGTCTTTAACTAAGTATAAACTTTCTGCCTATGCTGACAAATCATGTATGCTGACAAATCGTGTAACCATAGAAACCATGTAACCATAGAAACACCTGTTGATCTCATTCTTGTTATCTAAACTTTCAACCTTTGCCAGAAAGAAAGTACAAATTATGCTGTTAGAACTTGCAAGAGAGTAGTACTAGCAGAAGTAGTAGTAGAAGCAATAAATGAAGCAGATTCACGCAGTCTCTGAGCTGTTTGTGTGTCTGTTCTCCACGCACCAACGCTCAGCCCACCTTCTGGGACCTAGCCCGGTTGGACCGTGGTACATGACATTTCACAAATCTGTTTTTAACTCCCTCCCAACGAATCTCTTGGACCTTTCTTTTATATATTAGACAGTAGGAAATAGTCAGATGATTCATTGGCATATGAGAAGGGAACAAAAAAGTCAAGGAGCAGGGAGGGAATGGAGGGGAAGAACATTAAAAGGGGAGTTGCGAAGTACAGTGTGCATGCACCAAGTTCATATGAGAAATATGACCGCCATGTACTACAAACATGTATAAAAATGTATATTTTTGAAAGTGTGAGAAAATATGTCTTTTGATCAAACTACTTAGGGTGGAAATATTGGATAAATTGAAATTATTGTTCTAAAAATTTATTTAAGTGTCTCTTCTTCGGATTTTACAACTTCCACCTCTGATCTTTAGCATGTTTCTGATCATGGCTTTGTGAAACTGTACAAGATATTTTAACATCTTGCTAACTTTTCCCAATTATATGTTTAATTCTAAACTTCAGAGGAGTTAAGTTCACAAACTTGCCTGATCCCAAGCTGTGCCTTCACAGAATTTCTGATAAGAAATATTTTAAGCATCAACCACACTATTAATAACAAAGTCGTAAAAACTTTTCTCCAGCATGTACTACATGCTGAATATGAGCATCTATTTTAGTTGCTATTGCTTAAAATATAAATCTTTCTATTTTCCATTATTAGTTAGATGTCATTTGCAGGGAAATTGATGGAACTTGAGAACATAATGCTAAGTGAAATAAATCAGACACAGAAAATTAAATATCACATAGTTTCTCTTACATGAAAAACTAAAATATAAATGATTAAATAAATAAATAAGTAAAATAAAAGAGGAATAGTACAAGAAGTAAAAGGAGAATTTTTAAGAATGAGGGAGGTGAGGAAGAGGATAAAGTGACAAAATTTTCAAGATTTATTTTATATATGTACCAATTCCGCAAAACAAATTTCTCTATTATGTCTTACAAATATACACTAATAAAAGAAAAAATGAACTTCCAATTTATTTATTAAAGAATTTTCTTAGTGCAATTATTTTTGTGAGCACTATTTCCAGCAATCATCAATACTACCATTCAAGGAATATCAGAAAAAAAAGCTAAAATCTAAAAGAAACGAATTAAAATATTTAATGTAAGAATTTTATGTCCAATGACAATTTAATCTTATTGGAATACTACGCTTAAATAAAAACCTTGATTATAATACTAAAATGTTTATAAAAACTTGATCATGACACCAAAATATAGCTCTTTTTTCTCTGTCTTAATCCTAATTTATTGAGAGTCTAGATAATCTCCAAGGGTTTATTGATGCTCATGTTATCTAATCATTTTTTGGTATATAACTTAACAGATAACTATGTATAATATTGACCTTGTATTTGCACACATGATATTCGAATTTGCCTCACAATTACTTTTTGTTGTAAAAATATTCTGTCACTTGAGTCATTTAACACAAATCTTCCATCATATTTATGTCTGTGCTTCATACTCCTATATTTCATAACTCTGATGTCAAAGTTCCCATCTAGAGATATATTTCTTTGCCTAATTTTAGTTGAAAATTATTCTTTCTTTTCCTTCAGAGCAACGAGGAGATTCCTTTGATATTAATCTCTGCTCCTCTTCACAGAGCAATACTGATTTGTGGAGGAACCTCCACTGGAAAAGAGGGATAATAAAGAGGAAGTAAATGAAAACAATCTCATAGAAAAGTCCTTCCTCTGATCATTAATATTTTCATTATTCTGGGGTAGACTTTTCATTTTCATGGTGTCACAACTTTTCTTGCCCAGTATATTTTGTGTATACACCATTTTGTGAGTAAGAAAATACACATTTAAATTAAGTTCCTTGAGGGAGTAATTCCTCTAAATTGTGGGTGAATGATAATTCAGTGTTTTTGCTTCCTAAACACATATGTGTGTTTTCCTTAAATAGTCTCTGAAAATCTGGGGGGAAAACATAGAGTATCTCTCCCCCTTAAGATCAGAAGATAATGATTATAGAGATTGCTTGAAGTTCTAAAGCTTTTAAAATGTCAGGTGTTGATAATGTAAAAGCCTTTTGCATATCAGGTGGAAAGTAATATGAGTGATTGAAATATATGGTGAATGTTTATATTGAAATAATGTATTAAATTAAAAGACACATTGCCTTTAACCCTCATAAAAATGCTCACTATTGGTTTGAACAACCTTAAGTTTTTATTTTTCCCCATTTTTTGAAGCAATTCTGGAAGCGCTCTCTCAGTTTTTACAAGTTGTGATAGAAGTACATGAAAACAGTTGCCCAATGCCATCCAACAGAAGGACAGGCACATCAAATATTAGTGTCCTCTTCCACCTTGTAACTTCTGGCACTTTCCCAAAGTAAAAAAAAAAATCATTAAAAGTGGACATTTTAATGGATTTAGGGCTTTGAGTTTTCCAGGACAACCCATATGAACACACTCACAAGAAGAGGACTTCTACAACTGCATTAGAAAGTGGCAAGAACTATGGCATAAACGTGCTTAAAGTGAGGTGGAGTATTTTCAGTAGGATTAATAGCAATGTGTCTTTTACTATAATCACATCTCATATTTTTCTCTTTGACATTTATTCTTGGTATTTGTATACAAATACCAATTGATTTTTACTTTTCAGATGTTTTAAATATATATATAGTATGGTTAGCTTATTAACATACAGTGAAATATATCATATAAATGCAGAAAATGGAGAGTAAATACAAATGAAAAACTCAGTATATCACCAGAAAATCTGAAATGTATATCCACAGAACCAAGAAGTACCCTCATAACTTAGTACAATCACTACTCTGTCTCTCCCTGATCTTCAGTGGCAAACTCCATTCTGATTTTGATAGTAATAGCCTCATTTTAATTTATATTTTTACTGCTTAAATATACATTGCTACCACTAAATAATTAGTGGTAGTGTTATACCTGTTGTGAAAGCATTTTTGTTCAACTAAATGAGACAGTACTTTGTTTCTAACACATTTATTCAGCATTTTAAGTAATTTACATTGATTAAT
Source organism: Dasyprocta punctata (assembly GCA_004363535.1). Classification (NCBI taxonomy): domain Eukaryota; kingdom Metazoa; phylum Chordata; class Mammalia; order Rodentia; family Dasyproctidae; genus Dasyprocta; species Dasyprocta punctata. Next base: position 22,108 of record RJWM01030154.1, read on the forward strand.
GGGACTCATTTACTTCCATTACTTTATACTGTTCAAGTGTGACTACCACATTTAATTTATTCTTTAAGGTGTTTCATTTGCATGTTGCTGGATTAACAGTGTCACAAGCATTCGTATATTTGTTCATTGCAATATATGTACAGTGTATTGGATTTATGCATTGCCACATAATTTCAAAAACAGGATCACAAGATCACATGATATCAGTATATCAATTTGAGAAGAAGTAAGAGCTTTAGAATATTGAGTCTTTTAATAAGGTATATTCTAACTATTTTTATCTTAAATCATTCTTAACATCGTATGGGTTTCTCCATATAATTCCTGCAGATATTAAACTTATTCCTGCATAATTCTTTTTATGCTAGTCTTTTACTTTATTCCAATTGTGTTGCTTGCTTATATAAGTGCAATTAATTCTTACATAGTATTAAATAATAGTGTATAACTTAAATGATAATATATATCAATACACTATTATGTGAATATTCTACTTGATTAATTTAATAATTCTGATACTTGTTGGCTATATTCTACAAAATGTCATTTTGTTTACAATGGTAATGCTTTCTTGTTTTGAAATCCACCGTATTTATTACTTCTGGTTTTACTAGTACTCCCTCTTTTACGATGATGAATGGAACTGGAAAGTGTAAATATCTGTTTCATTCTAATTGCAAAGGAAGTACTTTCAACACTTGACTAGTAAATAATATGTTAATGTATGCTTTTGGTTTTTACTATTTTTCTGATAAAAGTTTGCTTCTGTTCTTGTTTATAAAACTTTTAAAAATTAGGATCGAATATTGAAATTTATGAAAACTTTTTCTATGTGTATTGCAATGATAATATTCATTTTCTCTGCTTTATTCCTGCAAATTCCTGAAATTCTGCTGATAGGTTTTCAATACTAAAATCTTTTATTTTTATTAAAACCCAACAAAAGGGCCGGGAGCTTAGCTCAGTGGCTTGAGCACCTGTCTGGCAGGGGTGAGGTTATGAGTTCGCTCCCTGGTACCACAAAATAAATAAATAAATAAATAAGTATTTCTTTAATGATGCTCAGAAAGAACACCTAACTCCAAGATGATAGTATTGGAAAAACATCATTTTTTAGTAGCTTGCTTTGTTTTCTTTCCCTCTTACATTTTTTCCTTTTCTGCTTCTGCTTTCCTTTCACAAATGTTTAATTACTCAAGAGTTCATTTGGTGTAAAGATTAAAAATGGAATTCAATCTTTTTTTAACCTCATTTTTATTTTATTTATTTATTTTTTTAATTTTATTTAAGCGAAGAAAAACAAAACAAACAAAAACTACAACAACAACAACAAAAAAATGACATATATAGTAAAAACAACAAGCAAAAGAGACAAGCAAACAACTAGCATAGATACACAACATTGCAGGTTTACAAAACCGGAAGATAGAAGCTTGACAATGGTTGCAATTTGTGCATTGTTATCTTTAAAATGGTTTCTTACATTAACAGATATAGACATGCAAGATTGATCCAATCATATGAGTATTAATTGTTCCCTCTCAATAACGAATACATTGAGCAGTGTTCTTTTTAGTTATCTTACATATAC
>RJWM01030155.1:0-23507 GCA_004363535.1 Dasyprocta punctata
CAAAGTTGAAACCACACTTTTTAAATTAAGAATGGGTATTCCCTAAATGTGTTGCTACAGTCAAGGAATATAACTTTAAGGTATCTAACATTGAAGTTTTAAGGAATCAGATGGTAGGAATATTGTTTTGTCTACTGTTTCATTAGTTACATTAATTAAGAGAGCAAACAATTTCACTAATGAAAAGAAATTTCCATTTTAACCTTTTCCTTGGTGTTAGAAAATATCAAAGAGGTTAGTAATAAATTGATAGATTTAGATATAAGATATATTTGTAGTCTATGACCTTGTTCTGCCTCTGATGTATTTTCTGACATCACCAAGATATAAAATAACAATCAAATTTCTAAATGGACAAACCAAAATGTCTGCAAAACTGTGTTATTCCAATGGGTCTCTTTGAACCTATTTTGCTGCTCTTGTTGGCTTTTTGGAAATTTTCCTCTGTTTAGTTTTTTTTGTTTGTTTGTTTTTTGTTTTTTTCGGTACCGGGGATTGAACCCACAACCTCGCGCCTGCCAGGGCAGGTGCTTAAGCCAGTGAGCCAAACTCCGGCCCTGGCTTTTTTTTTTTTTTTTTTTGAGGCAGGGTCACACTATGTAGCTCAGGCCGGCCTTGCGCTCGCATTGTAGCCCAAGCCGGCCTCAAACTCACGACGCTCCGCCTACCTCAGCCTCCCGAGTGCTGGGATTAAAGGCGTGCACCACCATGACCGGCTCTCTGTTTAGGTTTTAACTATATCCTTACCCTATGAGGCTTTAATCTGTATATTGTCTTTCTATCATTTCAACTTCTTGATTTTCTGAATTGGAATTTGTTTTCCTGTGAATTTCATGTGTTACTTCATCTTTCTCTTACACTTCTTGTTTTCTTTCTTGTACTGATGCAAATTTTCTGAGTCCATGTCTTATTCTTGATTAATACCCATCTGGGTAGCAAATGTTAAATTTTCTTCTGCAATTCAATGTTTCTGATGAAAATTCTGATATTTAATACTTGTTTCTTTATGTGTAATTTCTTTCTCTCCATAACAACATCTTTGATATCTCATTACTTTAGGTGTTAATCATTCGCCTTCATCAACACTCAGTAAATATTTTCAACCTGCAAACTGGAGTCATTCTTCAGAGCTAAAATATTTTCTGTTTTTCATTACACACTTTTCCTTCAGATTTTTCAATTATTACTACTTCATTTGCTGATTAATTTTTCTAGGTTTTGTTTCTTCAGATCTAATCTGAGGATATTCGTCACATGAAAGTGATATTTTACTTGTCCATGGATACTTCATACACTATTTTGTGTGATCTTTCTTCTGTTATTTTCTTTTATCCTTTGAATTTTCTAATGCTTCATTATAATTAATTTTCTGTTCTTGGCATTGGGTTCTGTGATTTAAGTTATAATTTTACTGTAATAAAATATATATGGAGGCATTTTAAAGTTCAGTTTTCTATAAATCAAAATAAAAATCTAGTTTTAGCTTTTAATCTTTCTGTCCCAGAAAGAATTAGAAACAGAACGTGTCACTTCTCATAAGCTTTTCCCACTTCCTAATATCTGGTAATACCATCTGGGATATAGAGTGCAAATTATTTTCATTAAATTGCTTTTATAAGTATATTTAGCCCTTTCACAAATACTTCTTAGCATTGGCATTCAAGTTTGCCAAACAAATTCTACTTATTTTTCAAGAATCCCACACTTAAATGCTCACATAGGGTTCGTTTTGCTATTGGTCATGGTATGATTTCAAATAACTCTTCAGAAAAAGCATGGGGGCACTTTCTAGGTCCATTTTATGATACCTTAGACTGGGTAATTTATTAAGAGTAGAAAATTATTTCCTTACAGTTTTGGAGGATAAGAAATACAAGATCAAGGTGCCAGCAGGTTTGGCCCAGTCCCTGTATTCCAAGATAGTACCTTGAATGCTGTGTTTTTTTGGAGAAGAATGGTTTATCATTCTCCTGTTCCAAAGAAGAGCAGGAAAGAGAAAGAATGCACTTTCACAAGTCCTTTGTACAGCAGCATTAATCCAAGAGATCTCAATTCTCTTGACTGAATATCTCCCAACATTGTTGAGGATTATATTTCAACACATGAATTTTGAAGGATATATTTAATCGCTAACGAACACTGCTTTTACTTAGTTCTTGTATATTTCAGAATGCCTTTTACTTACCACAAAACATTGGAATAAAACTAGGTTGAGTACCATTTTTAAGATACAACATTTTCCACTTAGACTATGGTTTTACTTTTCAGAGCAGAAGTCTCAATCTAGACAAACTTGTATTCTTTGACACAAAATTCATTTACTGTACCAGCACACTTGCAATATTTTTCATCAATTTATTTTTCTTGCTCAGATATTTTTCCAAAAATATATTTAAATGTGAGTCTTTTTACATTATTTCTGAGACATGTGAACTACTTATACAGGAACATGTAAAATATATAATTGAATACATTAATCACAAATATTTCTTCTGTTATATATTCAATTATATTGCCATTTGATAATTATTCTTCAGGAACATCTGAGCACTGGATTCCCATTCCCTATTTCCTATATGAAGTATTTTCTTCTACGTAATTTTCATTTCTTTGTTCACTTTTTCTACATTTTGACAATGAATCTAATATTTTATAGTTCGTTTCCCTTATTATTGAATGGAGTTTCCACACTGCTGACTATTCTGTTTTTTATTAACACCAGAGCAAATTTAAATTTTTCTATTAATTTTTTAATCTTTTTAAGCCTTTTATCTCTTTTCACTTTCTGTTTTACTTATCTGTTACTAAATCACCTGTCTTATTCTTTGTGATCTCTATTTGTTTTATAATTGAAGATTGCAAATGATTTTAAATATTCTTCTTTGGTTTTGTGAAAACAAATGCTTATTCTTTTTTCTGAAAACAAATATTTATTCTTTACTGTTCTTTTCATAGTCTCTAAGCTGAAATTTCCTACGAATCATTTGGAAACTACTTCAACTTCCCATTGTCAAATATGAAAATGTGAGTGGATCAGAACCCATTCTTTCTGCACTGCTACTGATAATATATGAAGCATCTATCTTCTGCAAAGTGAAACAGATCACCTCTGCTCCTTATTCTCTTTTCTCCCAACTTCTTAGAAACTTGCAGAATTGATTAAGGTCTCTCTGTTTCTACTATATCCCCAACATGTCCCCTACCAAGAATCAACGTTTTGCCAGTGTTCATGGTTCTCTGCTTTCTCTGCTCTGTTACTTTCATGGGGTTTCCAAGAGCATCATATATCTGTCTGCTCAGTTTGTATCTCTTCAGCTTCCACTTGGTCCTTATCTGACTCAGACCGGTCCACTCCACCAAGACATCTCTCATCCAAGAGAACAGCAACCTCCCAGCTTCCAATTTTGATGACTGGTTCTCATGCTTCTTGATTTCTCAGCAGAATTTGATATACAACTGACTTATCCTTCCTTTTTGAGACACTTTTCAGCCCTGCCAGAGAATTTCTGCCTATATTTGTTATTCTTTTATCTATTTAAATCCTGGGTCTAAGCATTATTGATTTCTATATGCTTTATATCTTAAAGGTATTATTAGTATTTTGTCAGTGACAGGAGACAATTTGGGAAAGAAATATAGTAGATCACTTGAGGCAATATAAATATAGTTACCTATTTGACAAACTCAGAATGGAGGTACTAAATAAAAATTTTCAAAACAATTATAGTTTCCATTTCAAAAATGTATATTTTTTGAACTTCACAATCCTACAAATTAAGTCAAATTAACGCATGGATATTAATTTTCAATTTTCCCTCTTGCTAAGATAAGCTATTGTTTAGAAATTTAGCATTCTTGCATACTAATTATTTTAGAAATATCCTTTAATAAACTATATATCTTCTTTAGAGAAAAATAGATTGAGAAAATGTTTAGTAAGTAGTCAATTTATAAGAAATATTATATTTCCTTATTATTGTAAAAAGTATTATGTTCAATTGAATTGAAAGGGGTCAATATTGAAACAAAATCAAGGTTTTTAGAAACAATTAGTAGCAGATAATCAGCAGTTTATCCTATAAGATACACATGAATCTGCCTATTCGCTAAGCCTAGCCTACAAAAGGTTGAAGAGAAAAGCAAGTTTCTGTTTAAGCCCGTGGATTTTATACTACAAAGTCGTATCTTTTCTGTGGCATCCAATACTCTGATTGCTCTCCATTCTGCTTTGCAAAAGACATTTAAAAAAAATTATCATAGAGAAAAGTATTAGCATTTCCTCCTTGCATTCTTTGGAACAAGCTTAAACAACTTTAAAGACCACAGGATCACAGAATATCTTTTATTATTTTTCTTTCATAGCCTTGTTAGGTAATGCAAATACTTCCAAACACACATATTGCCAGTAACTGTAAAATAAAGTATTCTTTTTTTTGCACCGGGGATTGAACTCACAGCCTTGCGCCTGCCAGGGCAGGCGCTTAAGCCACTGAGCCAAACTCCCAGCCCTGGTTTTTATGAGGCAGGGTCGCACTATGTAGCTCAGGTCGACCTTGCGCCGCGTTGTAGCCCAAGCCAGCCTCAAACTCACAACACTCCACCTACTTCAGCCTCCCGAGTGCTGGGATTAAAGGCGTGCGCCACCACGCCCGGCTAAATAAACTATTCTTATAACTATGTAAAATGAAATATTTATAAAACATATATATTTATAACATGTCATATAAACTCACCATAATCTTGTGAAATCATTGAAATATCCATCTTAATGATAAGGTATTCAACTATAGTGGCATGCCAAAGGTGACATACCTTGTACAGAGCAGAGAAAAATTTGCTGACTCCAAAACTCCATTAGAACATGTAGGAAGGGGCCCAACCAGCAGGAACTTGAAAAGGTAAAATTGCTATTATTATTCACTTATTCTATATCTGTTCTCTTCATCTCTTATAACAGATATTGGCAATGCAAACAACTATAAGAATGCCTTTGCATGCTGCCTTCCAAGAAGGAAGTGGAAATAAGGTATAAGCAGACATGGAAAGAAAACTTAGCTGGGAAGTCCACCTATTATAATCCTTCCCCTCCTCTTCTCTTGCTCCCTGAAATGCTACCATAACCAATCATCTCTGTTCACAAGGTAGACTTTGACACAAAAAGCAAGTGTTAGAAGCATGATTAGCAATAGGATCATCACAGAGCTTCTGACCTATCTCTTGACTTCTTTTATGTGGAAAAGAAGTTCTTGAGTTTCAGTTATTATTTGGAGGTATGTTAGTTTTTCATTGCTGTGACACAATACCTGAAAAAAATCAGTGTAAAAGAAGAGGGGTTCATTTTGCCTCACAGTTTCAAAGGATTCAGTCCATTCTCACCGAGGTCCATTGCTTCCAGGCTTGTGATGAGACAGAATATAATGGCAGCGAATCCATGCTGCCAGGAAGCAAAAAGAGAAAGAGAGGGGGGATTAGGAGCAAAATATTCCCCTCAGAGATGCATCCCCAGTGATCATACTTCCTCCAGTTAGGCTACACTGCCTAAAGTTTTCACTGCCTCCCAATAGCCCATTAAGCTATGAATCCATCAATGGAATAATCCATTGGCAAATTCAGAGTCCCCATGGTCCAATCACCTCCCAAATACTCAACCTCATCATAGTGCTGCACCAGACATTCAGCACCTGAGCTTTCAGAGGATATTTCAGATTCAAACCATAGTGGGAGGTTTCTGTTACATGCAACTAAGATAGCCCTGATAAATATATATACATTATATATATACATATGCATAATATATATATACATACATGATATATATATAAGTATATATACATGATATGTACATACATGATATATATAAATATACATACATTTTATATATATATATAATTCCATTAAGTGAAAAAATATTTATGGATTATAGATTACCAGCATTCCAGATAATCTTCAACAAAATTCTGCCTGAAGTGTACTGTAAGAAGCAAAAGACATGGATTTTGAGTAACAAATTAATAGATTGATTCAATTTAAATTTTGTTAGGAAAGAATTGAATGCTTTTTGGTCATTATATAGCATAGGAGTGTCTATGTATGACAGTCCTGCTGCTGGCAGAAAGCTGGTGGGTAGATTGACAGACTCAAAATAGTTATTTAAGAGAGAGGGTGCTGTGAATGCAGAAATAGCCACAGTCAGTTCATGCTCCTGAGGAAAAATGATGATTTGTTATTATGCTTGAGCTATGATGAAATCAGCAAAGGCATCATAGTAAGAAGCAAAACCATGGGGATGCTATTAAGAGTTGAGCATTTCTAGTTTTTGAGGGAATATGGATTCTACTTACCAAAAATAATAGCATATAGGAAAGGAAGAAAGAGGTTATTGTCATTGTTTTGAATTGTTCCTGAACTCTTCCATTGTGTCATGAATTGTAAGTCAAATTCCACGTTATTAGTATTCATTTTATTAGTGTGATGTATGTGCACTGCCACAATATTACTATAATGAAATAATACGATATTATGAGTTGTCTTCCACAGATCTAAAGCAATACTAATAAAACATATAATGGAAATTCACATAAAAGGGAGAAAGAGAGCTATTGATCCTCTCCTAGTAGCTCCAGTTTTTAGATACCTAAATAATTTTCTTGGTAAATAGCATACCTTCCATCAGTACTCCTTTGCTTACAGGCCATCACTATAGTGTTCAATGGTCACTTCTATCATCTCTGCTGATAAATCTTTTTAATGCAGCACTATAATAGTGTTACTGCTCAACCCACTGGACATATGAATCTTTGCTGTGATAATCCCACAAAAATGCATAGAATTGTAATATCAAGAGAAATAAAAGCAAGAGTTCTTTAATTGACAACTTCATGAAGAAAACCAAAGAAATATCTGAAAACGACTGAACCTGACTCCACACCTTGAACTGACTCATTTCTGAACAACTAACTTATGCATATGTACAGATAACAAATTACAGATGACACACATGGGATTCTTCCAGGAATTTCTACTTTCTCTTCTGCAAGGACTGGTAAAACCATTTCTTCATAGGAAACGTCTCTTGGCTGGTGATGTGTGGATTCTTTTTTCAGGTTCAGCTACTTTTCTTCTAGTCAGCTACAGAGGGTTCTGGTGTTAATTCATTGTGCTCACATAGAATACTGGAAGACATCAGCAGTCATAATTAGCTAGATGAAGACAGGAGATGATATGCCAGTAACAGGAGGGTCTTGCATAGATTCATATAGCTAAAAATGAGAGGGTCACAATTATTACACAGATAATTGACTAGCCAGACTGAAACACAGTCTCATATCACAAGAATATGTTGACAAAATTCGGGCAGGTGGGGCCCGAATCTTAGAAGACATTGTATGTAAGTTTACAATTCTAAGCACAAAAACCTTCCTAGTAGAGCCTGTAACAAAGTGATATTTTTGGAGCATTGTATCACTTGTGCAAGGGCTGGAATGAAATGGAAAAGATTATCAAAAACGATGTTTTAAGAGGCAAAGACTCCGTAAACAAAACCCAGATCGCACAGAAAATAATATAAACAATCAACAGCTGGAATCTCATCTTACGCGCAGTAAAGAAATCACCAACCGAGTGAAAAGACAACTCACAGAGTGAAGAAAAGAAAAAACTTTAGCCAGTTGCTCCTCAAAGGACTATTATCTAGAACATATAAGGAACTGAAAAAAAATCAGATCACATAAATTCAAAGACACAACCTAAAAATGGGCATCTAAGATGAACATACACTTCTCAGATGAAGAAGTACAAATGGCAAAAAAATATTAAAAATGCATAGCATCACTGGTTATTCAAGAGATGCAAATTAAAACAACACTGAGATGCCACCTCACTCCAGAAAGTATAGTTATCATCAAGAAATCAACCAGTAACAAAGGCTGCCAGGGCCATGAGGAAAGGGAACACTTCTCCACTGTTGGTGGGAGTGTAGATTGGTGAAACCACTATGGAAATCAGTATGGAGATTCCTCAAAACACTAGGACTAGAGATCCCATTGCACCCAGATGTTCCCCTTCTTGATATATTCCCAAAAGAATTAAAAGAACCATATCACAGTGATACATGCATACCCACATTTATAGCAGTACTGCCTATAATAGCTAAATCTTGAAAACAACTCAAATACCCATTAACCAATGAATGGACAAAGAACACATGGGGTACTACTTGACCATAAAGAAGGATAAATTTGAAACATTTGTTGATAAATAGATGGACCTTGAGAACATGCTCTTAAGTGAAATAAATTGGATACACATGTGTAAATATTAAGTTGTCTCTCTGGTGTGAGAAACTGAAAGTGCAATTAAGAACCAAATTGTACAATAGATGCTGTGAAATGGGAAGAAATTGTTCAAAAGGAAAGGGGAACTAAGGAGAGGAGAGGACAAAAGAAAGGAAGGGAAAAGAAAAAAATGAGAAAGCAAGGATAAAATGGAAACAAAACTTAGTAAATCAGGAGAGGAAGAAGGGCTGAAGGGAGGAGAGGGGAATGAAGAGGAAAAATGACAAATCAAGGTACATCATGTGCAGGTACAAATTCCCCATGATGAATGTGATCACTGTATAACATAAATTGTACCAATAAACTTAATTAAATTTAAAAGAAGAGGTGTTTCAATGCAAAGGGTTTAGTTATAATTCAAGTATAATGAAGAACTCAAACTATATAGGAGATGCAGGAAAAGTACAAATTGTACAAAGAAGAATCAATTCTGCTTAGTTGCTTCACCATATGAGAAAAGAATATGAAACAGCAGAATGATAGAAATTAACAATGGCATTTTCATAAGATTAATCAATCTATTTTTTAATTTAAGAAAAGGAAAGAGTAATCAGAGTGTACCTTACAATCTTCATACATTTCAAACACACAGCATATGCAACTTACCTAGTTTCATTTTGCTTTGTCTTGTTAGATAAGCTAATCAGAGAAGCATCTATTGGATAAACACTGATTTTTCTGTCTGATGATTTATGTATGTTGTGGAAATTTTGTTACAAATTATTGCACCAGTTTACACAGGGTCTACATGGAATAAGCAAATCAAATTACAACCAAACTTTACCTTCCACGTAACTCCTGTTGTACACAGAAGTATTTTCATTTGAATGACGTCATTAGTGAAGACTAGAAATAAGGTGGAAATTAGAGTTCATATCTCTTAATGACTTGGGAGTACTACTTGCTAAGTAAGAACACAAATATCTTCTCTTTTCTATTTCTTCTGGAAAAATAAACCAAGTGGGTTCAACTTTTAGCCAACCCCAGCTGCACCAAGTCATCTTCCAAGCCACTGTGCCCCATATCTAAAAACAGAATCATAGCAAAGGAACTTCACAGTCATTAACTTGATTTGTCTTCCCACCAGTTGCAAAAATACACTCTATAGATTACACACAGTGCTCTTTGATGTTATACAAGAAGTTTGTTGTTAAAAAATGGCATTGCATATTCATTTCTAAAAATATTATCTGGTGAAATTTGCCAAATTTATCAAAACTAAGAAAGACTTCTGCATTTTGGACTGAGTCATAGAAGAAAATCAGTTAGTGTAGGTGGTGATTGGATATAACCATTATCCTATTCCCTTGCTTTGTTTTCTACATTCCATCACCACCTCAAGTGCCATGCACTTTAATTGCTGATTGATTGTCAGCCTTTCATCCTTAAACAAAGGCACCATTAGGGCAGAAATTTTTGTGGGATTATAGATACATAGCTCAGTGAAGATACTTACATCCTATAGTTGCAAACTATGTAAAACTTGCTAAATTGTAGCACTCAAATGAGAGATATGTGGCTGTAATGAGCATGACTTTGAGGGGAACACTGTTATGCTGCATATTGAGAAAATAATTTCATTGTTTTATTATTTTTGTAACCTAACTACAATATTAAAACTCCTGGAAGAATTAAACTCTGGACTTTTTCATCTTAATATTGTGAGTTGATAACATCTTTATTACCAACTGTTCTAAATGTTCTTCCATGACATTCCATGAAAATGCTCTTACATGACTTTTCGTATAGTCTAAGAACACTTACAAATCAATTCAATAATGAGCAGCAATCCAATAAAGATGTGTTTGCATGGCTTAAAAGGAAGGTGGATTCTCAGATATTCCTCTTGGTTTCACAAAATTTTAAAAGTTACTTCTCCAGAGATTTCCAGGAATTTGTGTATTAGCTGAGTTGCAATTGTACCTTTGAGCCACATGGAGTAAAATGATAACAGATGAGCATTATAGACAATAGTAAAGGGGTAAACAGGAAATAAGTGAAAGCATTTGAGAAAAACAAAATTATCCCAAGAGTTAGTGACTATGAACAGAAACAAGCAAGCAAACAAACCAAAATTCTTCTGACAAAAAAATTTATTTCTTGCCTCAGATAGTCAAGTAACAATTATTTCAAAACTTCTTTCAGATTCTGTCTTGCCTCAGATAGTCAAATAATAATTATTTCAAAACTTCTTTCAGATTCTGTCTTTCTATCTAATTTAGGTAAAGCATCACAATACTTCGCCATGCTTTTATTTGTTTTACCTCCAAAACAATCCTCCCTTTTGAGTTGTAGGACAATTAACCATAATCTGAAGAGACTCAGTTCAGGGTACAATAAAAATATGGATTTCTTTTTACTTTTAATGTTAATTAGAAAAACTTACCTTCGTTTTCACTCAAATCATTTCATTGAGTGAAAGAACATCAGATTTTCTGCTTCATTAAAAGAAAATACAGAAAATTTTAAATAGCGTCATTTTACAAAGCCACAGACTAGTTAATCAGAAGTATTAGTTTGATTTGTGATTACTTTTCCTGATGAAGATTTGCAATGGGAAAAAATGACCAAAAAATTGTAGACCACATTCAAGTTGTATTGGGGTAGTATTTAGTATTCATATCTGAAAACAACTTTCAAGTTGTATTGGTGTAGTATTTAGAATTTGTCTTTAACTATGATGATCCTATGAACACAAAAACAGTGATCCAACCCTGGACCAAATTGAGCATACAAGAAAGTAGTTGACTTTGTTTTCACTTCTCTGCATGGCCTTTCTGCCTGACGCAGAGAAACATTTTAAGACAAATTGCCCACTCTTATGTGAACTGAATTATTTGGTCTTATTTTAAGTATCTATCTTCACAAAATGGCTAGGGATTTGTTTTTTGGGGTGGGCACTTCATTTCTTGAGTGCTAGATATTCTTTCACTCATCATATTTGTCAGTTTGAAGGGGGAACCCAGTGGTGTTTTATAGCTTTAACTTTCACTTTTTTCTACATGTAATTTTAAATTTTCAAAATCAAATTGATTAGCAATTACTGTTTCTTCCTCATTGGAGAAATGTTTGTGTGTTTTGCTTATTTATTTAAAGTTTGGCTTTTGTGTTTCATTATCTAAAAAGGTAAATTTATTAACTCAAAATATATATACATATATCAGGATTTTGAAGTCACTAAGCTGAAGTTAAACTGACTTTCCAAAATATCAAATTAGAAAATTATAGAGATGCTACAATTTATACCTAAATGTCCCCCCAAAGCTTCATGTGCTCATAAGTGGGGCTTTGGGGGTGTGATTGGATCACAGGGCACAACATTCATCAGTGCATTAGCCCACTGATAAATTTAGAGCTAAATGTGATTTGGGAGGCAAAGTCCGGTTGGAAGGGTGAGCCACTGGAGACATGGCCTGGAAGGGTCTATCTCACTTCCTCCTCCCTTGATCAGTCTCTCTCTCTTCTCTCCTCTCTCCTCTCTCCCTCTGTCTCCCCCACCTCCATTTCCTGTTGCCGTGTCATGAGCTGTTTCTCCTCTGCAAAGTCCTCTACTATACTCTCCTGTCTAGGAGTCAGCCAACTAGGGATTGAAACATCTACAAACTGTGAATCAAAATACACCTTTCTTTACTTGAGTTGTGGGTATACAGTATTGTGACTCAGCAATGAGGGAAGTAATTAAGACAAGAGATAATAGCCAAATAGTCCAAACAGAGCAGTTTCAATTCACATGATAATGATTACACAAAAGTTAACTAGATACAACCTGGTTCTAACCTAGCAGTTATTTCCCTATTGTGGCTTCCTGTCCTCAGCCTACAAGGACAGTAATCCAGTTTTTAAGGTTTTCTATCTTGTTTCTTCAGCCCTTTTCTGCATGCAAAACCAAGCTCCTCTGCATGGCTCCTTGAAACACAGTATTTTAAGGAACAAAGTGTTGTGTAATCATAGGATTAAAAATAAAAGCAATTGAAATCATTAAATGTTGGGTGTATTGGCACATGCTAGAATTCAGAAACCTGAGCCAAGACAATCATTGCAAGTTCGAGGCCAAATTGGGCTACATAGCAAGACACTGTCTCAAAAATAAATAAATAAATAAATTATTGTAATATTATCTTTTGACAATAAATACATTGGCACCTTTTTCTCAGTCCTCCTTAGGTAAGCTTATTTTGAAGATTTGTAATAGATTCTTTAGTCACATTCTACATTTCTCATGAATTCCCTTGATTTCTGAATTTTTTTTAACTTAGTATACATTGTGTTTCTCTCTTTGTACTGTGAAGTCTGTGGGATTTGACAAAAGCATAGCATTATGCATCTAACAGTATGATAGCATACAAAATAGTTTCACCACACTAACAAAAAAAGAGGTCCTGTGTTTTACTTATTCAATTTGTTCTTTTTCCCACACTTCTGGCAACCACTGACTGGTTTGCTACCTATCCAATTTTTCCTTTCCAGATGCTCTAAATGTAGTCATCAGAGAGTTAGCCTTTTAAGAACAGCTTCTGTTGCGTAATATTTGTGGCCTGTCACTCTTATTTCTTAAGTTTGACAGTTTCCAACTGTGTATCATTGACTGGCATCCCATTGCATGGATGTGCCACCATTTGCTTTCATTTACTTAGTGAATTACATTTTGGTTACTTCTAGTCTTTCACATTTATGAATGAAGCCCTCACAGACACATTGCAATATGATCTTTGTAATAATGAGGCAAAGTTTTTTCCAGAGTGTATTTGTCATTTTGATTCTCACTATTGTCTTCCTGCACATCTTTATGAGCAATGGGTGGTATCAGGTTGTTTTCATTCTATTTTGTTCAATTTTAACCATTTTAAGAGGTAAGTAATGGTACCTAATTGTTTTACTAATTAATATTTAATTATAAATAATGTGTATCTCTTAATAAGCTTATTTGTCATCTATATCTTCTTTTGTGGGGTATATGTTCAGAACATTTGTCCATTTTTAATTGGATTATTACCTTATCATTGAGTTTTAAGAACTCTCAATGTATTTTGGGCACAAGTTCTTTATCAAGTTTGTAATGTGAAAGCATTTTCACTAACTTTGTGACTTTGCTTTTTATTCTCTTAACACTGTCTTTCACAGAGGAAAATTTTTTAATTTTATCACTTTCAAATATCAATTTTTTCTTTCATTGTTAATACTATTGGTATTGTATCTAAAACTTACCATCAAAGCCAGGTCATAGATTTTCTCCTATATTTTCTTCACAGTATTTTATAATTTTGCTTGTTACATTTATGTCAGTGAGCCATTTTGAGTTTATTCTTTGAATATACACACATATGAAGTATGATAAAAATCTACAGTGAGTGGTTAAAGATTGAAAAAATTTATTACTGCAAAAGTTGTATTTTTTTAATCCCCTTCAAGATACTCCATCTTGCTTTAAACACACTGATCACATCATTCTTGCCACTTTCTGAAACAGTTCTGCAAGTCCTCTTTTTGTTAGCGTCCTTAGTTGTGCTGTGGTGTTTTTCACATGCCTTGGTGTCCTGAATCAATTCAAATTATTTACTTTTCAGAATTATTTTGATTTTAGAAAAGAGCTAGAAGTCCTACAGTGTGAAATCTAGTGCCTAACTCTAAAGTGTTTATTTGACAAAAATTGGCATATATGATTGATCAGTGTAGTGTAATGAAAAGATACGTGGAATGTTTTTATTGTCATTAATTTGCTTCAAAATACTTTTACCTTGAGGTGAGCAAATTTATCCCATCATTTTTAGCATAAAGGTGTCTTCTACTGTAATAAGTATTTTTTAAATTTAAACATTCAATGTATTTTTCATCAATCCTTGTTTTTTTATTTTAAAGAGAAAAAACAATAAAAACAATGTTAGATCATTCCTTCTATTGAATCATTTTTATATTTTTGTTAAAATTATTTGACTTATATTTATACGAAGCTATTACTGTACTTTTTATTCTATTATGTTGATATACAAGTCTACGCTTTTGCTAATATTGTGCTTTCTCAATTACTATAGATTTATAGAACATCTCGATATTGGGTAATGTTCTTTTTGTTATGATATCAACTACTCTAGGCTCTTTACCTTTCCATATACATGTTAACAATAATTTGTTGATACCTACAAAATAGCTTGCTAAGATTTTGATTGATATTGCCTTAAACCTATAGATCAATTTGGAAATGAATGGCATCTTAATAGTAAGTTTTCTAACTTCAGAAACAGATGAAATGAACTCATAATATTTATTTATTTCAAATTTACTTATTCTCTCATTGTTTTCTAGTTTTCCCAAAACTGATTCTACACATATTTTGTTACATTTTCATACATAATTGCATCAACTTTTGGTGTTATTGTAAAAGATATGTGAAATTTTTTTCGAAGTCTCATTCATTGTTCATCTATAGAAAAGTCAATGGCTTTTGTGTTTGACTTGTATACTATGATTTTGTCATCTTTCTTATTAGTTATAGAAATTTTTAATTTCTGTTTTGTCATTTTTTTCTACATAGACTGGTTCTTTACCTGCAACTATAACAGTTTTGTTCTCGTTTCTCAGTCTATATTTGAGAAATTTGTCTTGACTTATTGCACTAACCGGGACTTTAAATGCAAAGTTGGATTGAAAAGATGTATTGTTCTTGCCTTTTTCTCAGTCTTCATATTAAATATTGTTCTGTCTTGCACTAGTGTACTTAGAAGCTTACTGACTTTTTAAAATCTTTTTAAAGAACCACTTGTGATTTTCTTGCGTTTTTTCTGTATTTTTCTCATGTTCTCAATTTCATAGACTCGCAGTCCATTTTTGTTTTTTAATTTGCTTTAGCATAAATTGTTCACATTTCACTAACTTTCTAAAGTGGAAGATTTGATTATTGATTTGTGATCTTTGTTCTTTTCTAATATTTACATCTGACATGATAAATTTATTTTAGATGTGTTTTTGCTGCATCTCATAAATTTTCATAAATTGTGTAGAAGTTTGTTGTTGTTGTTGTCATTGTTGTTATTGTTTCTGTGTTTTGTTTTGTTTGTTGTACTGGAGACTGAACCCAGATCTTTGAGTATGTGAGCTTAGCATTTTACCACTAAGCTACATTGCCAGCCCTATCTCTATCTATCTATCTATCTATCTATCTACCTTTGTTTCTTTCTAGCCATTTAAGGCAAGTCTTACTATATTGCTCAGGCAAATCCTGAATTTTCGAGACTTCTACCTTCCCAAAATTTAAACAATTTAAGAGAAAAATAAAGGATAGGCAACAGGAAACAGAGAGATTGTGTCACTAATGGAAGGGTTTGGTGTAGGGAGACATGGAAGAGAGGGTATGTAAGGGGAAGTAAAAGGGATCAAGATGTGATTTGTACAAGTGTGTATCAATATCCTACAATGAATACATTTATCATGTATTTTAAACGTTTGCTAATAAAAATTTTTAAAGCAATTGTGTGCCACCACATCCAGCTGGTTCTTTTTTCCTTTATGTAGATTCATTGCTATGATCTGTGCAATTTTTGTTCTGAATCAAAATTGCTTATAACACATCTTGCAGTGCTGGTCTCCTAGTAATAAATTTCTTCATTTTTATTTCTCTAAGAAATTTTTTATTTCTCCTTCATTTCTTAAGGTTTGCTGTATGTAAAAGTATAACAGACTGAGTGGTGTTGACATTTTAAAATTTGTCAGTCTGCTATTATCTTCATGGTTTCTAAAAAGAACTTTGATAAAAATCCTCATTTTTTGTCTATAGGTATGGGGCTTTCTTTTTCTTTGGACTGTTTCAAAATTGTCTTTTTTTTCTTTACTTTTCTGTAATTTTTTCTGGGTAGTAGTGGGATTTTTTATACAGTTTGGAATTTCCTGAGCATTTAGGATCTGTGGATTAGTGTCTATAATTAGTTTGGGGAAGTTTGGGGCCATTTTGATTTCCAACACTCTACTCCATTGTCTTGTTCTTTTACTCTGTATTCAGATTACATGTGCAATATCTCTTTTGATATTACCTGAGAGTTTTTAGGTGGTCTGTTCTGAGTTTGTTTTTTTCATTCTTTTTCTCTTTTCAACTTTGGGAGATCTATTGCCCCACTTTCAAATTCAGTGGTATTGTCCTAACTATGTTAAAAATGCTAATGAATGGTAAAAGTCAATCTTTATTTCTGTTACTGTGCTTTTTATTGACAGCATACATCTCCTGTCTCTCTGCTCACATTGCATTTGTCGTATTTTTCCAAGAAAGTCCTGAACATATTAACCATATTTATTTTTAAATTTCCTGATAATTTCTACAATTTTGGTTTTTCCAGGTCAAGTTCTGATAATCATCTCTCTGTACAGATTTTTCTTTGCCTTTTAGCATGCCTTATAATTTGTCTTATAATTTGATAAACACATTCTATAAGAATTCAAGTTTATTCTGAAGTTCTGTAATGTTAATTTTAGCTGTAAGAGAGCTAGTCTTTCAAATTCTCATATACCCATTTATTTACTTCCTCTCAAACTTGAGCATCCCTAAGTACTCATGTTTACTTGTTTGTTGATAGGCTATCTCTTAGTAGCCCAGTCTGGTCTTGAACTTACTGGATAAGCTGGCCTCAAACTCATGGGATGCTCCTACCTCAACAGCCCGAGTGCTGGCATTACAGGCATGCAGCACCACACCTGGCTCTTAAAGTACTCTTTCTCAGAGAGTCTGTGTCATCCAGCTTTTTCAACTGTAATTCATTGTTCTTATACTGAGGTCCTATTGATGTAGTGCTAAACTTTTTGGGAGGAAGAGCTTTCTACAGTCTTGTAATTAAATCTGTCTTTTTGTGGGCCCATGCCTTTGGTTTGTGATGATGGCAATGATAATGGTGATTGTAAAGAAGATGTTGATTTCACATATTGTCAGTTGCCAGGCACAACGTTTATGAACATACAATTCAGAATCAGGAAGATTTGAGTCTCCACAATCAGTTACAATTTTCTTCTTTTTTTCCTTGCATTAATTAAACTTCAAAAATGTATATTTTCTAAGTGATATTTATGGATGTCCTCGTTTTAGCCTTGTGATTAATGGTAATGTCTCTAATGTAGCATTTCAAAACTGATAACCCATAGATTGTGGGTCTTGCTGAGATTCCATCCAAAAAAATCTGCATAGTTCAGTGGATTTGTATGCAATGTAAATTACATTCTCCACCCCAAAGTCCATGGTATATTTTAGCATTTTAAAATTAACAATAGTCTTACATTATGGTATAATATTCTCTAATAACAGAAATTGTTTTCCATGAAATTCTATTAATGTCCACAAACGAGTTTATTCTGTTAAAAAATGGTCCTGGGTCTTCCAGGAAGATGGTGGAACAGTAAGCAGCAGAATAAACAGCCTCTCTGAGACACACAGTCCAGATGCTGGAATATAGCATCACGGGGAAGACAAGAAGGAAGGAAGTGGGTCCCCTGGGCCCAGGAAGAGTCTAAAGTGAGAATTGACGCCCACAGAAGAGTAAAAAAGAAAAACTTAAAGGAAGAAGAAGGTGTTAACTGGTGGTGCCTTTCCCTGGAGCCGGACCCACTGTGCAAGAGGAGCTATTGAAATCTGGGGACACATGATCAAGGTGACATGGCAGCTGGTGGCCATGGAATCCTCTGCAAAGAGAGATAGTATTGGAGGGGAGTGGCAGTGGGAGGAGCTGCAGACCTGGAAGACTGCATTGGCTGGTGGTAAGTGCAGAGGACTCAGTCCTCCCACAGGAAAGAACGATTGGCTGGGAGCCATTTTAGAATCAGGCCGGATAAGCCCAGAACCAGAACTGCTGCTGGCTTCCTCCAGCAGCTTTTAGCTGGGTGCAGACCCATGGAAATTGCTTGGACTGAGCCCTGCCCCCATGTGCAACCTAGTGCCATTGTGGAGTTTCTCTGGGGGTCACCAGCTGGGTCTGAAAGGTGTGGCAGACCCCACCTCCATGCACACTCCAGGGGTGGTAGTGGAGGATCCTGCTGGTGACCAGACCAGGTCCTCAGCTGGTGGCAGCCCTGCCCCCGAATGCATTCCACCAGTCATCGGGGAGCCAACACAGTTTGGGAAAAGCAGCAGACAGTCGTGCAGTAGTGTACCCAGTGGACACCATCAGATACCCATAGCCAGCACTGTCTAGAAGAACCAAACAGTCTCACTTCAGAGAAATTGTAGCCAGTGTGGGAAGTGCCTGGGGCCCCAGTACCCACTTGCCCAGAAGAACTCAGGAATATGTCAAGATGAAGAATCAAAAAGCAGTCCCTGGCCTCCAATCTAAGCAGAGCAAGTCCAGGAGATGTAAGCACAGAAGAAATCAGAAGTTGCACACCAGAAGTTTCTGATGTGATGGCAACTGAAGTACAGAAACAACTTCATGAGGCTAAAAAAGAAATTAGAACAGAAATACTAATTTAGGTAAAAGAAGAAATGAAAAACAATGAAAGAATTGCTAAACATCTCTAAAGAAGACATAGATGAAAAAATGGAGGAGCATAGGAAAATGAGGGGAACCTTGAATGAATAATACAAAAAAGATTTAGAATATATGAAATACATTCAAAGAGATATCCAAGAAATTAAAAACTTCATTGAAAGCTGGCAAAACCACTTGAAAGAAACTGAAGATACACTTTCAAATCTTGAAGACAGGTTTGCACTTGTGATCATGAAAGGAATGATCTCTTAAAAATAACAAAGAACCTGGAAGTAAGAATGCAATGACTGCAAGACAACCCAAAGAAACATAACTTAAGAATAAAAGATGTGAGTGAAAAAGCAGGAATTGAAACAAATGACATTAAAAGTCTATTTACAGAAATAATCTCAAAAAACTTCCCAAGCATGGGAAAAGGAAATGACATTCAGATAAGTGAAGCACATAGAACTCCAGCTAGCCATAACCAAAATAAATCTACACCCAGACATATAATAATCAAGATATCAGAAATTCAACACAGGAACAGAATATTAAAAGCTGTTAGAGAAAAGAAACAGATCACCTATAAAGGAAAACCCATCAGAATCATGACAGACTTCTCAACACAAACCATCAAGTCAAGAAGAGCCTGGAGTGAAGTATTTCAAGTCCTGCAAGAAAGTAACTTCCAACCCAGATTGATGTACCCTGTAAAGCTACCTTTCAAAATTAATGGAGAAACAAGATACTTCCAGACGAATCACAACTGAAGGAATTCATGACCACCAAACCAACCCTACAAAGAATACTGAAGGACATTCTAGAGAGAGATAAAAAAGACCACAGCTCCAGGAACAGTGGCAAAAGGGCATCACTGAGCAGGGTAAACAACTGAATAGAGAGGAAAAGTAGGCAGCCAACGGCAGGAAAATAGCATGACAGAGATGAGGCAGTGCATGTTTGGCCATAACCATTAATGTAGATGGCCTCAATTCACCAATAAAAAGAAACACAGCCAGAGTGGATTAGGAGGCAGAATCTGTCAATATGCTTTATACAAGAAACACATTTAACTTGAAAGGGATTCATAGACTGAAAGTTAAAGGAGAAAGAATAATGTTCTATGTGACAGGGAACCAGAAAGAAGTTGGGGTAGCTTGCCCATTAGCTGTAGAGTGGACAAGAAAACATGGCATTTTTTATCCAATGGAAAGCTATTCAGCTGTAAAGAAGAAAATCTTGAGGCTCTTGTAGGTAAATGAATACAGCTTGAGATCATGCTCATAGGTGAAATGATTCAGTCACATGGGTGAACATCATGTTGCCTTCCTCATATAAAAAACTAAAGGAGTTAGAGGAATCCAAAATACACAATATATATTGTGAAAGTGAAAGGGGAGGAAATGCCTAAAAGGAAAAGTAGTCGCCATTGTTAATCTATTATCAGGATTTAAATGTTTATAGTTTTTAATTGTTCTGTTTAGTTTTGCTTTACTCTGTCTCAGTTTGTCTAATTTTATTATATTTGATGGCATAGATAGTTATTTCAAAGATAACAAAATATATTATGATAGCCATTATTGATTTCCTATTATTTTGTTTTGAAGCCCTATATTGCTTTCATTGTTTTATTTTGAGTGATTTTATTCTATTTTGATTTGTTCAATTGTATTAAGTCTGATGATATAGGCAACTACTTAGAAGATAACAAGAGGCATTATGGTAACCACTGTTGTTTTAATAGTGTTTTGAAGTTCTATATTGTTTCCATTGTTTTGTTTTTATTGGTTTTATTCTGTACTATTTTGTTTGATTTTATTATGCCTGATAGTATGGGCAGTTATTTTGAAGATAATGAGACATTATGGTAGCCATTATTGATTTCCTTTTATATTTTTTGAAGTCATATACCATGTTCATTGTTTTGTTTTGATTGACTCTATTCTATTTTATTTCATTTGGTTTTATTCTCTTCAAAAGAAAAAAGACAAAAAAGAAAAATGGTTCTGTTATTTAAAATTCTGAAGTCATATTTAAGTGAGACTGGCTAGGTGGTCTAGAGTTTCTTCTCTTTT
The DNA here is from genome assembly GCA_004363535.1 of Dasyprocta punctata. Lineage (NCBI taxonomy): Eukaryota > Metazoa > Chordata > Mammalia > Rodentia > Dasyproctidae > Dasyprocta > Dasyprocta punctata. The sequence continues at coordinate 20,845 of RJWM01030155.1, forward strand.
TTCTTTTTGTCTTTTTTTCTGTCAAATTTTGTCATCAAAGTTAGATGGGTTTGGTAAAAACTAAGTTTACCCTTTGTTTTTTTCACTTTGTTTCACCATTTCTATCATAAGAAATATACCATATTCACAGGTTTGATTCAGTTCTGTTATTTCTCTGCTGATTTTTTGTCTAGTTGATCTGTCTCTTTGTGTCAATGGGGTGTTAATGTTCCCCATTATAATTGCCATTGTTTATTTGATTTTTCATTTCTATTAATATTTATCTTGCATAGTTGTGTGCTCCCATATTTGGTGCATATATATTTATGATTGTTATCTCTTCTTTTTGAAATTTTCCCCTAACAAGTATGTAGTGACCTTATTTATCTCTTTTGATCATTCTTGGTTTGAAGTTCACATTGTCTGCAAACAGAAGAGTTACCCCTACATTTCCTTGGTTCCAGTCTCATGGAGTATTCTTTTCCATCCTTTGACTTTCAGTGTATGAATTTCCTTTTGAATTAAATGTGTTCCTTGCTTGCAGCATATTATCAAATTTTGTTTCTTGATCTTCTCTGCCCATCTGTTTCTTTTGATTGGTGAATTGAGGCCATTACATTAATGGTTATAACTGATTACATATAGTTTTTTAAGTTCTAATACTATTTGTCTTCCATTTTTCTGTCAATTTATAGGATTTATCCATAAATATACTATCATTCACTGAGTGTTATGGGTTGTCATATTACATTAAAGGCCTGACTCTTTATGACAGAAGAATCTTATCATTTCAAAAGAGTAAATGCATCTACTCCTAGACTTACCACAGTGTAATTATCTAAAAATGATAAAGAGAAAACAAATAAATGATGACCATGTGCTGAAAAGTTTTACAAGATTGTGGACTTTTGAAGTAAATAATTCATACTAAAAAATCTAAGGAGTTGAAATATGCTTGCTGTTTCATTATTCTTTATTCTAATTAAAGTATTCATAGAATGTATTCTAAAATGTCTTTGTATTTTAGTATATATTAGTGTCACAGAAATAGTACTTTTCTTAAGCCATATATATTCATATCTGTAGTTTCTATACATTTCTGAAAAGTGTTTCTTATAAATTTAGAAACTTCAAAAGTTGAATTCTTTCTCCTTTTAACTCACTTATTTAAGGGTGTTATTTTACCTATGTGTAAAATAATTACAGATAGATATAGGAAATATTTTGCTATCAAAATTAGTTGTCACTTGGAAGTATTTTTCATTGTTAAATTTTAAAGATTTTAAGATTACATTTTGATATATTTTCATTCTGAAGGATTATGAACAATATCTAGATGATTAAAGCAGATCTAGAATAGTCATTAGACCATATTAGACCATGAGATATTACCTAAATTTTTCAAATGAATGAATAAGGTACACTAAATTGTTCCAAAGAGTATATTAATGTGAGTACTCTTTCAAATTCCCTCTGTGGACTATTAACACCTTGATAAGTGAGTGGCAAAACATCACTGCGTCTTATAAAATATACATCAGGGAAAATCTGTGGCAAAAAAATGTAACATGGTCTGGAATTATCTAATACTCATAAAATACAGACTTTTAGGATACCCCCAATAATACTAGGTGGTGTATTATTTTAATCACATAATAGTATTCCTTGATAATTAGCAAATGTAACCCTAAAGTCCAAAATACTTTGGATCTAAATCATTTCTTTTAATCAATTACTTTTTATAGGAGAATTCTTTTAAATGGTGCATCATTGTAAATGTTTGATCATCAACTTTCTCTTGAAAAATTTATATGCTCAGCTAGGCACAGTGGCTTACATCTATAACCTTAGGTACTTAAGAGGATGGGGCATCACAAGTCTGTGCACATCTTGAGCAATGTAGCAAAAATCTAATTTAAAATAAAAAAATAAAAGGAACTGAGCATATAGGATGTTCTTCAGTTGAATCCCCACAAATCAACAATCCAGCTTGCCAAAGACAAACACCCCCCCAAAATCCTAAATGTTCTATGTCTTATTCTAATGACAGAATTTCCTAAATTTCTCTAGCCTTTGATTACAAGTTTGAACAACGACAGTCAAATTTCTCATTGCTAAAAGGATTTTTTTTGAACTGCTTTGCCTTATGGAGAAAATATTGCTGAATAGTTTATACCCTAAAAAATGCGTGCTGCAAATTGATTAAACACCTAAATATGAGAAACTAAAATATAAAGCTAACATATTTTTGAAGTTTTAAAGATTGGAACTTCTTAAGTAAACCAATATAATGAAGTGGGCTACTGGTGGTTTTGATTATGTAAATGTTAAGTATTTCTATTTAAAATTGATCCCCAAACAAAATTAACAGAAAAACAGATTAGAAAAAAATGCTGTAGTTTCCCAAGGCCTTGTGTGTGCAGGAAGTGCCATACCACTGAGTCATACCCTAGTGCTGGAAGAAAATACTTTCAATGTCAAAAACGAAAGTGGCAGCCAAGATAATTTAATAGAGAAAGAACAGTCTCAACAAATTCTAGAACATCTAGATATCCACAAGCACAGTAACTAAGTTCAGCCCACTTCCCGCATCATACACAAAAAATTAACTCAAAATAGATCATAGGTCATAGTTTTAGTTAAAAACTAAAACTCTAAAACTCTTAGAAGAAAATATTTGAGTC
>RJWM01030156.1:0-23697 GCA_004363535.1 Dasyprocta punctata
AGTCTGAGCCAGGCGTCTTCGGCGGTGACCTTATCTTGCCTTTTGAGGTATCTCTGACCTCATTGGCCACTACAGGCCTCAGCCAGGACCAGTGATTTATAGAGTTTCACTTACTATAAATCAGCTCCCATCGCCAGGCAAGGGGCCTAGGCCTTGGACAGGCTCACAGATAAACAGAAAGCCAATTAGTTAATTTTAAGCCCTGCTCAAAGTCCCTTCACAGTGGTCTCCAACAAAGAAAAGTGCAAAAAAAATGGAAAGTTGATGGCTTTGAAGTCAGAGGAACAGAGTCACAGGTCAAAGAATTTAGACAGTTTCTAGAAGTTTGAAGAAGACTGGAAACAGATTCTCCCCTAGAGAATCTAGAAAGAAGCAGAACCCTGCTTGATGTCAGTCCTCTGAGACCTCTGCCAGACTTTTGACCTCTTAACATATTAAGAGAAGACCATGTGTTATAAAGCATAAATGAATATTAAATGCAATATGGTAAGTGGAAAAGTGACATGTGGTTTCTTTTATGCTGAATTCTGAAAAAGCAGGACTATAGGATAGAGAGCATGGTAGGGGTTACCACCAAGTAGAGCTTGGAAGAAATTTTGGGGTGAATGACCCATTCTATAATTATCATTTAGTGGCAACTCTATGAATATTTGCATTTGTCAGAACTCTTAGAACTATTCACTATAAAGGATATGGTTAACTGTATATAAACAACACCTCAATAATCCTGACTTCAAAATATTTTCTCAGTTAAACAAATATCTTGATACAGTAAGCATCAAGATGCTTATACTGCAAAAACTAAAACAGTTTGAGGTTTTTCACATTGTTTAAAATGTAGAAGGTGCCTGAGCCATAAAATATTCTAATGATTGTTCTAAACCAAAGCACTGTCCTTGGGAAGAGTGATAGTGTTTAACTGTTCTAAAATTATTTTTGGCCACTAATAGACTGAGTACCATGGAAGCAACATGCAAGTTATGGCAATTTGCTCACCTAATATTATCAGAACACAGCACCCAACAGGCACACAGTATGTATATACATTTCCTTTTGACAATGCAAAACAATTACCACACGCTTCCTGGCGTAAAATGATACAAATTTGTGCTCATAGTTCTGGAGTTCAGAAGTCCGAAATGGGTCATACTGGAGTAAAATCAAGGTGTTTTCAGGTGTTCTTTCTGTAGGCCTAAGACATATTCTGTTTCTTTGCCCGTTTTAGCTTTTCAAGGTTGGTTCAATTCCTTCACTCATGGTTACTCGCTTCATCTTCAATGCTAGCATAGTAGCATCTTCATATTTGTCTCTGGCTGATCTGACTCTCTGTTACATTTTTAGAGACACTTATAATTACATTGTTCACACAAGAATAATGCCCAAAAATCTCCCTAGCTCAAAATACTCATTTTGATTACATCTACAATTTCTTTTTTGCATGTCAGGTGAATAATCACAGGTTCTGAGAATTAGGACTTGGATATCTTTGAAGTAGGGACATTTTCTGCCTAACCCAGTATACACTTGATGATATATGTGTGATAGTATTAATGAGACACAATTAAAACTTAACAACTCTGTTTTTTAGTATATTCATGTAGTGATACAATAACACCATGGTCAATTTTAGAAAATGTTCGTCACTTTTAACAGAAACCCCAGATCCATTAGCAGTCTCTAGCCATTTTACCCATGGAGCACAGAATCCCAAGAAACAAATAAATATACTTTCTTCCTCGATGCATTTGCGTATTTTGGAAAATTTTATATAAAATATATCATGTAATCTGTGATTCTTGCAAATGGCTCTTATGCTTTGCATAATATTTTAAAAGTACATCAATAGTATAGCACCTAGCAGTGCTTCATTCTGTTTATGGATAAATACATTGCATTGTATAGATACAACAGATTTTTATTTGTCCATTAAACAATCTATGAGCATTTGTGATGTTCCTGCATCTTTGTTGTGAATAATTCTGCCACATACATATGTGTGCAAATTTTTTCAGACATTAATTTGCATTTCTCTTTGGGAATATAATTAAGAGTGAAAATTCTGGCTTACCTGGAAATTCCATGTTTAAACTTTTGAGGAACCACCAAACTGCTTTCCACAGCAGCTGAATCATTTTGCATCCTTATTGGAAGTAATGAGTGTCTTAGTTATTTTTCTCTCATTGCTGAGACAGAATACCTAATGCCCAAAATTAGGGAAGGGAAGGTTTATTTCTTAGAGTTCTTGGGGGTTTCAGTCCATACTCAGCAGGCTGCAAGGTAGGGTGGCATGGCTGAGGGTCAGCCATTCATGGCAGCTGCAAACAGCAAAGTGCAAACTGCGCAAGATAGAGAGACACACACCTTCTTTCCACACTTACACCGTATGTTGGCTCCATCCCTGGGCAGGAGCAGCACTCACACCACCAGTCCCAACACTAGACAACAAACTCATCATGAATGCTAGACCCAGCCATTGTCCATGATTACATGAGGCTTAAGGTGGGGCCATAGGAACACAAACCATAACAATTAGGATCCTAGTTTCTTCACATATTGACTTATTAACTGTCATTTGGTTATAGTATTCATAATCTCCATAGAGCAAAATCTCATTCTGATTTTGATTTATACTTTCCCGATGGCCAATAATGTAGAGTATTTTTATTGGTATGCATTGGCCATTTGTGTATCTTCTTCAGAAAACATCTATTCAAATCCTCTACACATATTATAATTGTTTCTCTTTTAATTATTAGTTGTAGAGTTAATTGATTGATATTAAATTATGTCCATTAATCTTCAATCTTATATCACAATCCTTACCAAACCTAGTGAAGTCCCTACATTAAAGATCCCCAAATTAAGAAAATTGGAAAGCCTTATAAATATCCTAACCTTATTCTTCTAACTCAACAATATAACTAACTCTGTTAAGGTAATGAACTTCTTTCAGTAAGAATAAAGTTGGTTTTGATTTGTCAACAGGATGCTTTAGTATTACCTTCTGTGAGTCATCATGCAGTAACCCTGCAGTTCTATCAAGAGCTAACTAAGGCCTTAAAAACCGATTCTCTCTAACTTAATAATGTCTTCCTGGACCAAGGCTCCCTGAACCTCTCACCTGGAAATCACTTTGACAGTCTCAAGTAAGTAAGTCTTACATTAGGTTGAAGATCTTTAAAAGCTTTCTTTAAGCTGGGCGTGGTGGCACATGCTTTTAACCCCAGCACTCGGGAAGCTGAGGCAGGAGGATCATTGTGAGTTTAAGACCAGCCTGGGTTACACAATGAGTTCAAGGCCAGCCTGAACTGCATAGCAAAACCCTGTCTCAAAAAATAGGACCAGGAATTTAGATCAGTGGCGTAAGCCCCTGCCTGGAAGATGTGAGGCTGTGAGTTTGATCCCTGGTACCTAAAAATAAATAAATAAAGGCTTTCTTTCTCTTTTTTACTGAATTCTTCAAATATTGACTTCACTTTGTTCCCTAAATATGAGGAGTCAAATTTAGAAATTATTTTAAAATGTGAACAAATTTTAAAATCTTTTATCCTCAGTTGAATATTTTTTATTTGCTAAAAACACTACATTTTTCTGTATATCTTTGTCATTATTTTCTGTATATTTAGAAGGAAATAAGCAGTGTGAAAGAAAATGTGAATGTTTAAAATGTTTTATTACAATAAAATGCACATTGCCATTAATCCCTGTCAAAATATTCACCACTTCAGTCACATTTATCCTATCGTTCTTGCCACATTCTGAAGCTGTTCTGCAAGTCCTCTGTCTTGAGTGACTGCCTTGATGCCCTGAATTAATTCAATGCATTTAGATTTTGTGGTCATCTTAACTTTGGGGAAGCACTGGAAGCAACTCAGTGCTAGACTTGGTGAATAAAGTGGATGGAGACACACCCTAATGCTAGCTGGATCTCCTCTTTCAATGGATGGCACTAGGGAGTAGCATTGACTGTATTCTCTGTTAAACCTTACAATAGTGAGGTCTTTTGGACGTGACTAGGTGTGTTTTGAGGGAATTAGTGGCAACGCATGTTTCACTGTAGTAATTTTTTTAAACATTTACTGTATATTTTCATCATATCACATACAAAATAGGGAAAAGAAAAGGTCTATACCAAGATAATATCATTCTTCAAATGAGCCCTTGAATCTGAGACATTCAGAAGTTTTCTTCTCAAAAGATAAACTTTGGGGAAACTTCACCTTTGGAGTCTCATCCCACATGTCTTATTTATTGCCTGATTCCCACAGAGGTCTCTTCTTTAAACATATGTTTGGTGGACACTGAGAATTCCTTATTACAGTTAAAGATTATCCACACATTAGTCAAAGGAACATGAGACACGAAATACACAACAATATGTCATACCAATTACTGTCAAATTCAGTTTGCATCAGTGAAAATCTGATTTCATGCTTTCTCCAGGTTTATTCCTACTTCTTACGTATATGTTGTCTATAAAACAAATTTGTGACATTTGTTTTCTAGATGGAATAATTCAACCAAGGATAATTTAAAATTACAGTGGCTTGTTGGGGTGATGACTTGCTATATAAAAAGAAAACACTCATTTAAGAAATGACTTACAGAAAAAGGGAAAAATCCCCTCAATGATAGGCCTTTTAAAAATTGATATGACAATGCATCCAAAAGAAATACTCAAATTTTAAAATTGCATCTTCAAGAGAGCCTTCAGCCAATACAAAGGCAAAATACGGAAAGCTATTAATCTCTTCTTAGATCTTCTCACAATTCAAAAAATTAGTTTTTATCCAACTCTTTTTCTCCATCCTCCACTTTCTGTATCTGTATGTCTCCCTTTGATTTACCCTTTTTTCTGAGCCAGTGAGGAAATCCTCAGAGCTCAATTACCTCTGAAATAAAGTCTCTACTAGAATAACAGAACCGCTTTTGACTGGTGGTCTTTCCTACTTTTAAGTTGTAGACCACTGTCAAAGTCTATCCTATACAGATAGAGGGAAATTATTGGACTAAAACTGGAGAACATGGAATTTTTCTGGACGCATATAGCCCAGGACTCTGAGATCTATATCAATTCATTTATATGTTGATGGGGACCTCAGATGGAAAATCGAAATAGTAGACTGAGAAGACTCTCAAAGATGCTTAATCAGTCTTCCCAGACTTCACAGAAAACAAGAAAATTTAAAAAAAACTTTCAGCATTATAGATCTTTAGTAGCTTATCCCAAACATCCTTATCATGGAAATAGATTGGGGTTTGACTCATTTCTATAAGCAAAGAAAGAATAATTACATTGGAAACTTCAAAGATAGGAATTTTCACATCTTTATATATCCAGAATAAACTGTAAAGCAAACATGTTCTCATTTCTTATCTCATGTTTTGCGAAAGTCTTAAACCATAGGTTGGAATGGGATTTAAAAGCAAGCAAAACCAAATTGGGGCAGAGTTCAATTTACAGAACTCAAACATGTCTAAACATTTTCAAGGAACTTCGTAATAGAGACATTGTAAGAATCAAAATAAATAGATCACCTTATAGGAAAACAGAAAAGCATGTTACTACTTACTCATTACAAACCTAAAAAGAGGCTTTTTCAAAAGATATTTATAATTGGGAGTGTTGCCACAACCCTGTAATGCCAGCCCTCTGGTAATCTGAGGGAGGAGGATCACAATCTCAAGCCCAGTCTGAACAATTTATTGGGTTAGTAAGAACCTATCATAAAATAAAAATTTTTTCAAAAAGGTGAAGATGCTCAGTGTGAAAGTCCTGTGTTACATCTTGGATTTAATTCCCAGCACCAAAACAAAAAAGCGGGGGACACAAAAACTTGCAATTCTAAAATGAAAAGATACTGAAATCAATTTTCTGTGTTAGTAAAGAAAGCAAAAGGAAGACTATAATACAAGTAATTGACAGATATGGCCCAAATCAGAAAAAAGCTGCCCAATTTCCTGTTTGTTCCTTAAAATTTATGAGAAAAAAATCCTCTAAATACTAAAGGCGAACATTTTATCTTGATGCCAGTACTATAATATAAATTTTAAAACTTCCCCCTTACTTATTTCTCTCAAGATCAACAAACTACCCAGGTGGTGGATATATTTAATAATACAAAACAACCCCCATGGACCAGGTTGCAATTGTCACCTTGCAGTCTTCAGCCAAAGACTCTTTCCTCTTCTGTGATACCACATTCCATGAATCAATAGCAAAGAATTTACTGTGCAAAGGGAATTGCCAAGTAAAATGGATTTTTCCTCACAATCCTTGAGGACTCTCCAATTTATGACGAGATCAGGGCTAACTTTATGGATGCCTTGTGGCTAGAACAAACCAGGGGAAGATTTCAAGGACGTTCTAGAATTCTTCTCTTTTTTTTTTGGTAACATAAAATGTAAAGTATTTCATTTATAAACTTCTGAGCTTTGAAAACAAGATAGCTAAAGTTAAATAATCGACCTTTCCAAAACTGAGTGTGCTCGGTGGAACTCAGCTATTTTGCATGAAATACGAAAGTAACGTCCTAAAACTCCTAGGTGGGAACACGACTGGTCTGACGATCTGTGACTAGATGAACTGCTCAGTCTCCATTGGCGGCATCCCCTTTGCTCCTCAGTAATGGCTTGGAAAACTTCGGGGGTATCATTCTAGTTGTATATGTATCTGGGCAACAACTCCATTCCGAATGTCTCCTGGGAGGTGTGCACCATATACAGGAACCCATCTTCATCCTTCTTGCTCTATACAACTCCAAGATAGGGATGGAAATGCTCACCATGCTGAAGCCTTTCGAGAGGAAAAGGGCATTCAGCTGTAAGCACCACCAGATGATCTCCACGCACCAGCTCATGTAAAGTAATTTGTTATAGCAACATTAGTAGAATAAGGCATCTACTTCTTTGAATATCAAGTCCTTTTTATCAAAATTTAACTTTCATCTTCTTGAAAGGACTTCTGTACACATATCATTATGTTATAAGACACTAACAGCATTCATAGTATGGAATTGCTACTTAAAAACACTTACTGAAACAATAAATTCTACACGTACCCATGCCTCCAATGTCTAAGGTACAATTCTAAGGAACCTTATCATCATTCTTCTTTGTCTGCTTTATCCTTTCTAAAAAATGTTTATGGACACTCCTTTCAAGTTTTAAATAAGTGTTTTCCCTTTGCATGCAAGCAATCATCTGTCATATATTGAAAAAATTTAAGTGGAAATGCAAATTTAAAAATACATAAATTTTTATTTTCCACTTATTTGCTAGGGAAAATATCAATATCATGTTCTTTTAAGTACTCACATATTATGTGAGTAGTAAAAGTAGGGGCAATACATATTTTGCTTAGTGATGTGAATCCTCATTTATAGATATTTTCAATTTGTTTTTATAAAATCAATAATGAAGATTGTAAAATTGAGTATCAGTCATCCAATTAAAAATAATATTTTAAGGGCTTTGAATCACTGGAATATTAGCAATATGACAGCATAAATGACAATGTTTACCCTCAGAAAAGCAGAGGAAACAAAATACTTTGTATTTTGGAGGTAAAAATCAATAGAAAGAGTGTTATAAGACCCATGGTTGAGTCTTAACTAAGAATTTCTATGTGAACTGAGATGAAGTTGCTTTTAGTTTTCTGTTTTCCTGTGTTTTATTTTGTCTCATTTGGACTCAGTTTCAAAGTCTAAAATATTGGGTGGTTGGACTAGGTGGTCTCCATAGACACTTTCAGTTCTGCAATGCAATGAATTGTTATAAATATTTAATTTCATATTCTGAGTCATCTGTAAAAACAGTTTCAAAAACAAGTTTTGCAGCAAGAAATCTTTCTCTGCCATAGCAATTCAGGGGATCTTGTTTCTTTGTGACATGGCAGAACTGTAAGTCTGTAGCACAGACAAAGATGCTTACCGTATTGTTACTGTACCATTACAAGAACAGGCAGATGGCATTCCTCAATCAAAAATACCAAAGCAAATGTTATGGAGAAGAAAATCATGAAAGTTTTTCATCTTACCAGGGTGCTCTCTGCTTTGGCAAATCAACAAGCACTGATTCTAGCATAATCAATAGATTTTAAGAGCTGAGTATACCAAAATTTCAACAAGAAATTTTCATTGTCTTTGAAGATCACAGTTTTGTGAGGAAAGAAGACAGGAATTTAATTAAAATATAATAAAAGAGTGTTAAAATGTTATCATGGAGATAAAGTGTAATTGTATAAGATACAACAAAAACTCCTTATATATTAGAGTACCAACCAGGAGTGAGTCTCTTTCTTATTTTAACACCAACCATACCAATCACTCATCCTATTTTTACACTACCATTATGTTGCACTGAAATACGACCGGTTCCCAAATATGTCCGATGCAGTCATAATGCTGAGCCATTATACATACCAGGCACGTTGAGTTTAAAGTCACTATCCATCCCCAAGCTTTGCAAAGTGTAATCCAATCACCTATGACCAGAAAAAAATTGTGATTTCTTTAGGCAGTAATTCATCCCCCTTAGCTTTTCTACTTATATATAATTTTATGAAAACATTCACCAAATTACTTTACAATTTACCTAATATCTCAAGCACGTCATCGAAGTAAAGAAAAAAGCAAAAAAATTGTATATCATCTATTATTACAAGAGTTCTGAAGTCAACTCACTTTATATATTAATATCATCATTATTATTCAAACAGCTTCTTTCTGTTTCAACTACAGAATTTTGATATTTTATAATACATGCTTTTATATATTATTAAATGTTGTTAATGAAATAAGACGGAGTATAAATAAATTTTAAAAACAAAAATAAAATGCATATTTTAGTCTTTGAGAATATATGTGTCTCATTACTCCTAGAATATAAAATAACATTTAACACATACCGTTATCATTCAACAGCTACAGATGAATTCCAAGAATCCTCTACATAAAATGGTATAGTATTTGTATATAACTTAGCAGTCCTACTATATGCTTACATCATCTCTAGACTATTTATTTACACATTTATTTTGTGGTGCTGGGGTTCAAACCCAGGGGCTTGTGCATGCACATCCACACCCACAGACAATTTATAATGCCTAATACAAGAGGATAATGACTGCAAAAGTGTCTGTACACATTCAATACAATTGTATTTTTTTTCAAATATTTTTGAACTAAAGTTAGTTGAGTCTGTGAATGCAGAGCCCATAGGTATGGGGATCAATTTTCTCAGTTTTCTATGCTGAATGAAGAAATACATAAATTTGTAAATAAAATTAAAATTAGAGTAGCCAAGTAAAGCATTATAGAGAATAGGATATGTGAGTCAGAGGCTGCAGCCTGGAAGAGTAAAGTGAGGGCAGTTTAGGTAGGGCAGACCCTCTGTGTGGCCTGTGATTACAATAGACTGATTAACTTGGTGTGCCAGCAGCAAAGGACCCCTGCATGGTGCTATGTAGTGTGAAATGAGCTTCAAAGGAAGCTGTGAAACACGGTAAATGCCAGACTATGGCACTGGCACTTTAACCTGTGGTCAATGAGAAATCTTAAAGGGCTCATGAGAAAGTGAAGTTACTATGCTGTTATTTTTGGACACCTCTTTAAGGAAATGGAAAGTGGCTTGGGGAGGAACTTAAATGGAGGCTAGATAGAGTCCAATTTGATAGTCATGGTAATCATTAAAGAACGACATTATGTATGAGAAGGAAGCATGTACTAAGAGGCTAGCACTGGGGATGGTGAAAAGTATATACTAATAATAATGTGTATGAGATTTGGTGATAAAGAAGTATGGAGATGGCAATGGCAGAGTCAATATTGATTACAAGGGATATTGTAACTGTTTTATTTGGAAATAGTGGACTATTCATAGGAAGTTGCAAAGATAATGCAATAGTGCAGAGAGGTCCTGTGCAACTTCATCCAATTTCCTCCAATGGTTCTATCTTATTTAATTACAGTCAACTATCTCAGTCAGCATATTAATTAAGTTTCTCTAGAGGAACAGAATAAATATAAAATATGTGTTTAGAATATGCAAGGGAATTTGTTAGGTAGGCTTAGTGAATCAGAGGTGAAAGAGTCCACAGGAGTTGTCTTCGGGATCCGAGGTGACAGAATCCACAAAGACCATCTGTGCACTAGAGAGCTGGAGGATTCAGTATGAGTCAAAGGTCACAGGCCCAGAAGCTAACAGTAGAGTCACTGGTGTGAGTTTCCATTGGAAGTCTGAAAAAAATGGAGACCAATGTCCAATGGAAGCGACGAAGATTGGAGCTTTTTTGGAAATACTGTCTCCCAAAACAGAAGTACTTTCTTCTTCTTTCCTTGTTTATTCCATCCAGGCTACAAGCTTAATGATTGGTGCTGCCCACATCTGGGGTGGATCTTTGCCTCTTAGTTTGTTGTCTTACATGTCAATCATCCACAGAGACACTGGTACTTTACTAATCTACTCAGCAGATTTTACTCAAGTTGACACTTTGCAATTAATGATCATAATCAAGATATTAATATTTGTGCAAAGTATAAATACATCAGTTCTTTATTTTGTTATATGTGTATATTTATGTGATATCCACCATGACAATGAAGATGCAGAACTATGTAATCATTTGTCATCACAACATATTTTTCCCTCCTGCTGCTCTTTTAAAATTACAACTATTCCCTTGACCCTCAGCACCTCTAACCCTTAGCAACCACTTGTGATTTTCCATGTCCATAAGTTTGTTGCTAGCGAATGTTATGAAAGTGGAGTCATGAAGCATGAGATCTCTGTGAGTCACACTGACTGTGTGTCTCCCGATTCAATTTAATTCTCATACTATCTACCTAGAGTTAGTCCCAGGTATCAGAATCCAGGATGGGAAAGTGAAACATCTATAGAAAAAATAAGGAGTAGAAAATATGAAGAGTTCTTCACTGTTTTATTCAATCATTGTTCAAAATTTCCTGATCATATATTATATACCAGTAGAGACTGATACTTTGTAAACCTTTTCATATTCCATGAAAATTTCCAAAGGCTACCTTTACTTGGTTAAAACACATAAATTCTATTTGAGATACTGTCAGAGAGCATATCATTAAGAGTGTTTACCTCCTTTATATTTCTGCCTTAGTCTTTCTACAACAAATGAAAAGTGAAAAATATCCTCATTACTTACAAAAGTGCTTCCACATGGCATCTCTAAGGTGACCGAGATAAACAGGGCAATTGGATGTTTTTAGAGATCAAGCAAGAAAATCTGTAGTGTAACCCTTTCTGTTCATAAATTTGTCTGTGTTAAGCATACTTAACCTACATGTGGTCGGAGCTAATGTGGAAACCACTGGCTGTTTATAGTTAGGATCGTGTGCAGGGAAAAAGGGAAGATCAGCATTTCCGTAATTTCTTTGGGATAGATGATAGTTTCACTTTTACAAAAAAACTGCTGAGAAATTTTTTTCTTCAAAATAGTTGAGGTATTAATAAAACTGTCTCACTTAAACCACAAAAATGTATGCAGTGAATATCACGGAGGGTTACCATTTGAGAGTTGAAATTTTAAGAGAGTATTCTAGAGAAAACCTACCATTGCAAATGCAAATAGATATGGGAAAGATTGTACATATAATCAATATATGACCCTCAAATTACTACAGGCAGAATGACTATGCATTACCTGCCACCAGGATGGATATATGGCAGTATAAGGAAACATTCATCCCAATTCGTATGGTATCAGAATGAGACTCTTACGAAGTCAGGATTGCAAGGGATGGACAGGATGAGAGATGATGACAGCAACCACAGGAATGGACCCAGTTTCGTACTTAGCAGAGGTATCTCTATAAGATCTTAGTGCAGAGGGTGTTAGACAGTTTAGTTTAGACTATACTTTAGATTATTTTGGTTCACGGTATCCATAATTGTTCTCACAATACCTAATTATACCTTCACACTACACACATACATCCATATATGTATATATATATATATATATATATATATACATACATATACATGTATACATATGTATGATTCCAATGTACATTCATCTAATTACTCTCATAGTCTCATAGTAAAATGATTGAGCTCTACAGTGAGCTGTTTTGAAGAATCTGATAAATGGAAGTGTGAATGAACCAATCAGCAATCTTTATAGCAAAATGTATTCAAGTCTACGAATAACATTATTACCTAGCACCAGGAAATAAGTCCTTCATATTCGTACTTCTTACAAAATCTTTTGTGCAATTTATTTCCTCAAAAATGTGGCGATAATGGTTTTTTAGCACACATTGTGCTGAATGAGCCCTGCTTGGAAATGTCTGCAGGGAGACTGAGGGAATGGATGACCTTGTTCCTGTGTCAAGGAAAAGTCAGGAATTTCCAAGTATGTAGGTTAAGAATAGTGTCATTTTTTAAAGTAGAACTTCCTAATGCTTTGAATAACTAATAAATACAATTACTAATGCTATTGGGATCAATGACTCCATAGGTAAAAATTTAGGCAGGTAGTTCTAAGACTCATTACTGAATGTTAATCGAAAGAAGTTTGAATCTTTGAGGTACAAAGAAAGACAGATTAGAGCCAGACACAAGCAAAATCTGCAAAAGTAACAATGCAAATGGCCAACTGGGGCTTCATGCTTGCTCCCTGTCACCATGAAGCATAGTATAAGTGCCATATTCTTTTATAAACTTTCCCTTTTCATGAAAAACTAAAACAAAAATTCATAACAAAATGATAAGTGAATAACAATAATTAATACACTATCGTTAATTTGCTTAAAGATACTACATTATCTCTAAAGTAGTCACCCAGAATACAAGATAGACAGAAACGATTTTCTCCTACAGAGAAAAAACAGTAGCACAAAACACTTTTTAAGGAACTAAGAGATTCTAGAGGGCAGTATAAATAAACTAGCATATAACCAGCAAGCTTCTGGGCACAGTTTAGATGCAGTACCACTTCCTTGAAAAAGACTGTCCCAGGCCAGGGATATAGCTCAGTGGCACAAGTGCCTACCTGACAAGTGCAAGGTCCTAAGTTCAATTACTGGTACCAAAAAAAAAATCCTGTCCAGTCTCATAAATCCTAGGTCAGGTGCTCCATATTACAGTCCCTGCAAAATTTCCTTTTTCCTACCATCACAAGAACAGTAAGCACTGAAATTACTTACTAATTTATCTGTCTACTCTACCAAACTCTGACATCTGTGGAAGTAGGGATGAATTATTTCTGCTTTATCTACTGCTGTACTCATAGTGCCCAGCACAGTGCTTTAGCAACAGTAAATTATTAATAAACATTTGCAGGATGTGAAAGAAAGAGTTATTGAGACAAACATTGCTCTGGCCACTTTACCTGATATGTTGTGTAAATACTGCATTAGTCAGGAATTCTCCAAAGAAATAGAACATTTTAGATAGATATCAATATATACAAAGAGACCTTTGAGGAATTGACCCATGGCAGGATAGAGGATACTTTTCCATCTGCAAGCTGCAGAACCAGGAATGCTGGTGGTATAGCTCAAATCCAGGCCTGATGAAGGCCCAAGAACCAGAAGAGCCTTAGTCTAGTATGAGTTTAAATGTCTAAGAATGAGAAACATCAGTGCTTGAGGACAGAAAAAGATACATGTTCCAGTTCAAGAAGAAAGACAAATTTGCCATTCCTCTAAATTTATGTTCTACTTAGTTCTTCAATCTATTGAATAATGCCCACTTGCATTAGTGGGGCAATCTTCCTTAATCATTATATCAATTGAAATGCCAATCTCTCCTGGAAATGTCCTCACAGGCACACTCAGAAATAATGTTTTCCCACTTATCTGGACATCCTTTGGTCCAGGAAGTAGGCGTATAAAATGAACCATCACAAATACTAACTTCCAGATCTTTCAGAGTCTCATATATTCGCTAGAGATCTGAAAAAGTCAGACTTCAAAATGGGATTAGGTATGTAAGAGATTTATTGGGCAATACAGTTGTGGGGATGAGGAGGTAGGAATAGGAGCATGTGAGGAGATTCCTTCAACAGCAATGCAGTTCTGACACTGGTGAAAAGAGAAGAGCAAAGGATAAGCATTGAATATGAAGATTTTCAAGCACAAAATACAGCTAACGAGGCATTATCAATTAGATTAATGGGAAATTATTTATGGAAAATTCCCTTGGTGGACAGAAATGGCCAACCTTTAAAATGCTTTCCATGCTCAATAACTGCTGGCCACAGACCTGTAGAAACCATACAGTACAAGCAGCTGAGCAAATTGAAAGAGCCTGCAACTATACACTCTCAATCAAATGTGCTCCCTGTAGCAGGTTCTTTCAAAGGGAAGTCTGAGAGGTATCTATTATGGCTACCAGAATTTGCCCCTTTAGCCACCCAGACATACTCCTCTTTGTATATCTGAATGATATACATATATTGTTTGTTTTTATGAGACAGCGTCTCACTTTGCAGTTTGGGCTGGCCTTGAACTTGTTTCTGTAGCCCAAGCTGGCCTCAAACTCACAGCAATCTTCTTGCCTCAGCCTCCCAAGTGCTGGTGTTACAGGTGTGTGCCACCATGCCCAGCTCTGGATGGTATCTTTTTATACACGAAAATATTCCTTGTTTTGAGGTCAACGTCGTCTTAGTTACCTTTCACTCGTTTCTGAGACAAAATACCTGACGCCCAAAATTAGGGAATGAAAGGTTTATTTCTTACAGGTCTCAGGAGTTTCTGTTCATACTTACTTGGCTCCAAGGCAGCATGGTGTGGAGGGGCAGCCCTTCATGCTGGCCGCGAAACAGCAAGGCAAACCAGCAACAGAGAGAGTAAGTGAAAAAGAGAGCGAGGGCAAGAGAGGGAAGACACACATTCCTCCCACCCTTACACTGTATGTCAGCTCCACCCCTGGGCAGGTGCAGCACTCACATTGCCAATCCCAGTGCGAGAGAACAAACCAATCACAAAGGTCAGACTCAGCACCATCTAAATTACACAAGATCAACCAATACAAACGTTGTTTGATTTTTTTGTCTTTTTGAGACAGGGTTTCACTATGCATTTCAGGCTGGCCTTGAACTCACTTTGTAGCTCAGGCTGGCATCAAACTTGCAACAATCCTCCTGCCTCAGCGTCCCAAGTGCTGGAATTACAAGCATGCGCCACCACACCCAGCCAACATTGCTTGGTATTACCAGAACCACTCCAGCTTTCTTTCAGTTAGTGTTATTGCAGTGTAACTTTTTAAATTCTTTGATTGTTGACAATCTAGTTCATTATATTCAAATCTGGTTTCTTTTTTATCCAATATAAAAACCTCTTTTAATAGTCACACACTTCACATAATGTAGTCATTGATTTGCTTGATTAAAATCTGCCATTCTATTATTTACTATTTATTCATTTTATTCTTTGCTACTTTTTTACACATTTTTTGTTGCTCTTTGATTATTTGTGAATTGATTGTGATTCCATTTTCTCTCCACTGTTGTTTTGTGATTTATACTTTAAAACATTTATATTTATTTGTACATTTAGTGTATTTATATTTTTATTCAGATTCATATTATTTTATTCATTATTTAGCTTTATTTTACATTACTTACTTTATTTATATATTATTTATTTGTATTAGTATCTTTTTATTTTAAATTGCTTGCTCTAGTGTTTGCATATAATTAACCACATTCAAGCTTCAAATAATATTATATTCTCCGGGATATGGTCTAAGAACTTTAATATAGTACACTCTCAACTCTTCATCTTGTCTTGTGTCTTATCTTGCCATATATTTTGCTTTCACATATGTTAGGACTTTTGGGATATTTTGCTATCATGTTTCCTTAAAACAGTCAACTGTATTGTAAAACAAGTAAAATAAGAAAAAATCTTTTATATTTTTCTTTATTTAATCATTTCTAGAGCACTTATTACTTTGCTAAGATTCAAATTACTCTCTGGTATCACACTGCTTCTGCCTAAATGACTTTCTTTAACATTTCCTGTCGTACATGGTGTTAACTTTCTAGGCAATTGTTAGACTAAAAAGTACTTTATTTGTCCTTTATTTTTTGAAGATATTTTTGTTCTGTATAGAATCATATGGTAGATTTTCTTTTATTATAGCATTTTAAGGATGTAATTCTATTAATTTCCGACTAGCTTAATTCTTTACAAAAAGTCTACTTTAATAACAAATGATTCTGACATGTGCAGTATATCATTTTTTCTTTACTTACCTTTAGCATTTTCTCTTTATCTTTGATTTTTAAAAGTTCGGGTATAAGGTGTGTAGGGATCTGTTTGTGTTTGTGTGTATGCATGTGTGTGTTCATGATTGTGGTTCTTTCAGCTTCTTTGATATATTTTGATGTATCCCAGTATTTTCTAAAAATTTTCAACATCTCTGGGGTTCCAGTGGGATGTGTTAAGCTTTTTGATATTGTCCTAGAAGACTCATATTCTGTGTTTGATATGCAATTTTTTTCTTTTCTTATTATGGCAAAGTTGGGTAATATTCATTAACCCATCTTCAAATTCATGAACTCTTGAGTCTAATAATGTATTTATCAAAGGCAAATCTCATTTCTGATCCTTGCTTTTTTTTGTTTCTGAGATTGCCACTTGACTTAGAATTTCTATCTATGTTGGAAGTCCGTATCTGCTAATGCAGTTTGTCCTCTACATTTTTCATTCAAGTCTTTAAATCCTTATACCTGGCTATTATAAATTTAATAATTCCTATCTGACAGTTTTAAAGTCTGGGTCAAATTGGAGACTAGATCTGTTAATTTGTATCTTTAAATTAGATTATTTATCTTGCTGGTTTATATATTTCATGATGTTTTGTTAAAGTCTAGATACTGTGAACAGGATAGGAGTAACTGAAATGAGTAGAATTAGTGAACATAATTTGACAAATTTCTTCTTTTACTATGCCATGATTGTTGGAGATTATCTTAATGACTTTCCTCATCACTGAAACACAATACCTGACACCCACAAGTTTCAGAAAAAGAGATTTATTTTGACTTCCACTTTCAGAAATCTCAGTGTTTGCACTGTCAGCTCCAGGCAAAAGTGACACATTGGAAAGGCCTGAGCACAGGAAGGCTGCTCATGTCATGGAGCACAGGAAGCAGAATGAGAGGGGAGGAGAGGGGGAGAGAGAAAGACCTTTTCAGTTCATGTCCCTAGCAACCTGCCTCCCAGGACCAGGCTAACAGAATGTTAGCCTTAGTGCATGGATGGTCCAATACTCTTCCCAAAATCCCACCTGTGAGTGCAAGAGGCCTTTCAGGGATATTCTTCATCAAATCATAACAGAAGTTAAGTCAGTATTATCAGGAGCTATGGATGGTTTGGGTTTTATCGCTGCTATTATTATCTTCAGTACATCACTAACTATAGATCTTTTATATTTACTTGTTCTTAGGTTGGTTTCTTGGGAGCTTTTTCTCAGTGTTGCTGCTGATCCTCAGCTTTAGGCCTTTCCTCTATACTTGCAATTCAGAAAAGGTCTTTTGCCAGGTTGTTAAGGAAACCTAGTGTGTTTGACCAGCTACCAACTGGCCCATTGTTCTAAGAAATAATTTGCTCTATATTGCAATGGTCATCACTGCTCATAGATTACATAATAATAGGTAGATGTATTTAGATTTGCCTTGGCAAATGAGAGTTCATGTCTGTTGATCCCAGACATAGTCTCTACCTCTTCCATAATAGTTTTTCTTTACATGCATCTATTATAATAGTTCCAAAGGGACCATCAGTAAAAATCAGGGTAGTATCAAATTGTGGAGTTGTGAATATCTATTCAATTGTTCAATACTCCTTTCATAGTGGACAGTCTCTGGTAGGCAATACTGCATTATTTTCACTTTGTTGTCTGTCCCTTTTATAAATTGAAATGGTCCAATTTCAGACCTCCTTAACTTTGAGTTTCAGACCACTGACCATCTATCGAGACCATGTGGCCACTTCCCAGGAATCTATTCATATTATTTTCTAGGGTCACTTCTCTTTCCAAACAATGTTGATTACCAGATGCACTACTTCAAACTCTACACATTAGGATATTTTCCTTCTTCTTTCAAAGCTGTATGTTACTGTAATGCATTCACTATTACTGTTTGGCTTGTACCAGTAAAATGAGCTGAATAATCTGTAAAATAAGCTTGAACTGTTTTCCTCCTTTTACAGTTACTCATGGGGGGCCCTCATATGGTCAGAGTCTGCGATGAATTGGCAAACCTGGAGTAACCATGATGGGTGATATGGCAGTCTGAACTATCTACTAATGCCTTCTGGGTCTGATTTGGTTGATCACTACAGTGACAACTATGACAAAGTTACTACTTAATTCCAACTGTGTTATTGTATAGTCATTCTCATGGGTGCAGCTGGTTTCCTCAAAGCTGAGAATGACAAATGAAGCAGAGATGTGATAAGGACCACTTGACTGCACACTATTCATCTTACCCTAAAGATGGCAATAATGATTTTTTATTTATGCCCTTCACTTGAAGATGCAAAGAAACTTTTGGAGATTTTTTTTACCTGGTATTGCCTTCTCTGAGACTGCTTGTATTAGTCACTTTTCTATTTGCAGTTTAATGGAGGAGAAGCTTATTTTGGCTTACTGTTTTGGCTCATGGGTTCAGTCCATAGTTAGTTGGCACCAAGGCAGAAACTTCATGGTGGAGGGGAATGGTGGACAAAAGCTGCTCATTCTGTGCTAGCCAGGAACAAGGTAGAGAAGGGAGGATCCTGAGGCAAGAATACATCTTTCCAAATCAACCCTCAATTACCCTTCCTCCAACCCAGCCCCACCTCCTAACAACACATTCAGCTAATGAGCTCAATAATGGATTCATCCACTGATGACCATAGTTCCCCTACGATCCCACCACCTTTCAAAAGCCCCACTTCTGGACACATGAGACTTTCGGGGATATTTTAGCTCTAAAAGATAACACTTCTTAACAAACCAAGTACACAATATGGATTCTGTTCCAAATGGAACGTATGCAGACCCAAATGAGATTTGTGGAAACTGATTAACACTGAGTCATGGCTTAGAAATAAAATATTCCCTGGAAGTCACATATGTTCAGAGATGATTTTAGAAGGTGACTAGATCACAAGCGCACTACACATATTTGTGGACTGAACCATTGATGGGTTCATAGCTCAATGTGCTGGTATGCGATGAGATCTGGGTGGCAAAGGTGTGTCACTAAGAGACATGCCTTTGGAGGAACATCACTCACCAATCAAACTCTTTCTTTTATCTCTATATGTTTGATGTCATAGGTTGAGAAGCTTTCCTCCACCATGCCATTCAAATGTACTGTTTCTCCTTTGGAGCCAACCAAACATACGTGAACTGAAACCTCTGAAACTGTGAGCCAAAATAAATGTTTCTTCTCCTTTATTTTTAAATTTTTTTTATTTAAGAGAAAAAAAGACACGTATAAGAAAGACAAAAAGTAAAAGAGACAAACAAATGACTAGAGCAAATGCACAATAGCAACATTATAGGTTTGAAAATCAGGATGATAGAAACTTGACAATGGTTGCAATATTGCTTATCATTACTTTCAAAATGGTTTTATATATTAACACATATAGACATGCAAAATTGATCTAATCATGAGTATTAACCAATATTTCCAATAATTAATACATTCAGCAGTATAGTCATTTTAGCTATCTTACATATAAATATATATAGATTTATATCTTTCTCCTTTTCCCTTCCCTCCTTCCCCCTTTTCCCTTCCCAATTACTTTTCCTCTTTGAACAGTTTTTACTCTTACATAGTATGCATTGTAGATTTTGGATCATATATACATTTTCAGTTTCTTACACAAGGGAGACAATATGGTATTGACACATGTGGGTTTGATTTATCTCACTTATGAGTATGGTCTCAAGTCGGGTCCCTTTACTTATAAAAGTTTCAATGCAACCTTTCTTGATAGCTGAGTAGTACTCCATTGTATAAAAATACCACATCATTTTTATCCAGTCTTTGATTGATGGGCACTTGGGTTGTTTCCAAGATCTGGCTATTACAAATTGGGTTGCCATAAACATGGGTGCACAGATATCACTGTGGCATGATGTTTTCAATTCTTCTGGGAAAATGCCCAGAAGCGGGATAGCTGGATCAAATGAGATCTCTAATCCTAGCTTCTTGAGGAATCTCCACACTGATTTCCACAGTGGTTGCACCTGTCTACACTCACACCACCAGTGGAGAAGAGTTCGTTTTGCCCCACAGCCCCTGCACCATTTGCTGCTGGTTGGTTTTTTAATCCTGTCCGTTCTTTCTGGAGTGAGATGGAATCTCAGTGTTGTTTTAATTTGCATTTCCCGAATGACCATTGATGTTGAACAATTTTTCATATATTTATTTGCCATTTGTATTTTTCCTCTGAGAAGTGTATATTCATCTCAGATGCCAATTTTTTGATTGGGTCTTTGAATTTTAGGGGCCTGATTTCCTTTAATTCTTTACATGATTTAGATAGAAATCCTGTTATCTGATGGACAATTGGCTAAGATATTTTCCCAGTTTGTGGGTTTTCTTTTCACTCTGTTGGAGATTTTCTTTGACTTGCAAAAAGTTTTTAGTAAGATGAGATCCCAGTTGTTGATTCTAGGAAGTGTTTCCCATGCAATTTGAATTTTGTTTATGAACTCTCTGCCTACTCCTATGTCATCAAGATTTTTACCTACTCTGTCTTCGAGTAAGTTTAGTGTCTCTGTTTTAATATTCAGATCTTTGATCCATTTTGACTGTATTTTAGTGCATGGTGATAGGCATGGATCTAGTTTTACTTTATGGCATATAGAAAGCCAGTTTTTCCAGCACCATTTGTTAAAGAGGCTATCTTTCTTCCAGTGTACATGTTTGACCCCTTTGTCAAAGATGAGGTGGCTTAGTGTGTTTGTAGTTGTGCTGTATCTTCTAATCTATTCCATTGATCTTCAGGTCTGTTTTGATTCCAGTACCATGCTGATTTTATCACAGTAGCTTTGTAATATAGTTTCAAGTTGGGGATTGTGGTTTCTCCTGCCTTACCTTTGTGGCTCAGAATTGCCTTTGCTATTCTACATCTTTTCTGGTTCCAGATGAATTTCAGGAATGCTTTCTCTAGCTCTGTGAGGTAGGCAAGTGGTATTTTTTTGGGATTGCTTTAAATCTGTATAACAATTTTGGGAGAATGGCCATTTTCACGATATTTGTTCTTCCTATCAAGGAACAGGGAATATCTTTCCATTTTCTGAAATCTTCTTCGATTTCCTTCTTCAGAGTAATGTAATTTTCACTGTATGGATCTTTTACTTCTTTTGTTAGATTGATTCCTAAGTATTTCATTTTTTTGGATGTTATAGTGAAAGGTGTGGTTTCACTTATTTCTCTGTCAGTGACGTTGTTCTTTGTGTACAGAAATGCTATTGATTTTTGAGTGTTCACCTTGTATCCAGCAACCTTACTAAATTTGGTTGTTACTTCTAGAAGTGTTCTAATGGATTTTTGGGGGTCTTCTATGTAGAGTATCATATTGTCTGCAAATAATGATAATTTTACTTCTTCCTTTCCTGTCCTTATTCCCTTTATTTCTTTCTCTTGTCTAATTGCTCTGGCTAATATTTCCAGATCTATATTGAATAAGAGTGGTCATAATGGACATCCTTGTCTTGTTCCTGTTTTTCGGTTGAAAGTTTTCAGTTTTTCTCCATTTAGTACGATGTTGGCTGTTGGTTTATGATATATGGCTTTTATCAGGTTGAGGTAGAGACCATCTTTTCTGATTTTCTGTAGGGTTTTTATCCTGAATGGGTGTTGGATTTTGTCAAAAGCTTTTTCAGCAACTATTGAGATGATCATGTGGTTCTTGTCCTTGGCCCTGTTGATATGGAACATTACATTTGTGATTTGCGTATGTTGAACCATCACTGCATTCCTGGGGTGAATCCCACTTGATCATAGTGTATAATATTCCTGATAACTATTGGTATTCTATTTGCCAGTATTATATTGAGGATTTTTGCATCTATGTTCATTAGGGAGATTGGCCTGTAATTTTCTTTTTTGGTTGAGTCTTTCTCTGGTTTTGGTATTAGGGTGATACTTGTATCCAGGAATGAGTTAGGGAGACTTACTTCCCTTTCAATTTCATTGAAGAGTTTGAGGAGTGTTGGCATTAAATCTTCCCTAAATTTCTTGTAGAATTCAGCAGTGAATCCATCAGGGCCCTGGCTTTTCTTTGTTGGTAGGGTTCTTAATTACATTTTCAAATTCATTAGCTGAAATTGGGTTATTCAGCAGTTTTACATCTTCTTGATTCAGCTTTGGTAATTCATAGGTTTCTAGGAATCTGTCCATTTCTTCTGTGTTATCGAATCTATGTGAGTAAAGGTTTTCAAAGCAGGTGTTGATGATGATCTGTATTTCCACAGGGTCAGTAGTGATTTCATCATTTTAATTTGTTATTGTATGAATCTGAGTTTTTTTCTTTCCTCTTCTTGATAAGGTTGGCTAGGGGTTTATCCATTTTTTTTACTCTTTGAAAGAACGAACTATTCTATTAATTAATTCTTTGTATTGTTTTCTTAGTTTCAATTGCATTAATTTCTGCTCTGATCTTGATAATTTCCTCCATTCTTTGAGCTTTGGACTTGACTTGGTCTTATTTTTGTAGAAGTTTGAGGTGCATCATTAGGTTGTTTATGTGTGTTCTTTCCATTTTGTTTTTTTGTGAGAGTTTAGTGCTATAAAATTCCCTCTGAGAACTGCTTTCATTGTGTGCCACAGGTTCCGTTAATTTGTATTTGCATTTTCATTCAATTGTAGATATTGTTTAATTTCTTCTTTAACTTCTTCTGTGACCCATTGGTTGTTTAGGAGGTTATTATTTAATTTCCATGTGTTTATGGGGTTCTTGTGGGATTTTTTGTCATTCATTTCCAATTTTACTGCACTATGGTCAGATAATATGCATGGAAATATTTCAGTTCCTTTGCATTTACTTAAGCATGTTTTGTGCACCAGTATATGACCTATTTTAGAGAATGTCCCATGTGCACCTGAGAAGAATGTGTATTCTGATGTTGATGGGTGGAATACTCGGTACACATCTACTAGGTCCATTTGTTCATAAGATTGATACAGTTCTGTTATTTCTTTGCTGATTTTTTGTTTGGTTGATCTGTCTCTCTGTGACAGTGGGGTATTAAGGTCCCCTGTTATAATTGTATTATTTTTATGTGGTTTTTCGTGTCTATTAAAAATTATCTTACATAGTTGGGTGCTCCTACATTCGGTGCATATGTATTTATGATTGTAATCTCTTCCTCTTGAAGTTTTCCCTTAACAAGTATGTAGTGACCTACTTTATCTCTTTTGATCATTTTTGATTTGAAGTTCACATTGTCTGCAAACATAATAGCTACCCCTGCTTTTTTCTGGGTTCTTGTTACATGCAGTATTGTTTTCCAGCCTTTGATTTTTAGTCTGTGAATTTCCCTTTGAGTTAAATGTGTTTCTTGTAAACAGCATATTGTTGGATTTTGTTTCTTAACCCACTATACTAGTCTGTTTGCTTTTATTGGTGAGTTGAGACCATTTACATTGATTGATATAACTGATATGTACTGACTCATCCCTGTCTTGATATCTTT